>CABHPP010149143.1:0-46161 GCA_902168425.1 Peromyscus attwateri | reverse complement strand
TATATATATATAATCCATCATGACTAAGTTGTCTTCATTCTAGTGATTCTAGGATGGTACAATGTACATAAATCACAGTTATCTATCACATATAGATGAACTCAATACAGAAATGTGAAACAGACCTTTGATTATATACAACATACATTCATGATAAATGTAATGGAAAGGCTAGGGTTGAAGGCAGTGTACCTCAACAAAATCAAGGCACTATACAACAAAGTTATAACCAACATCATACTAAATGAAATAAAACTCAAAATAATCTCCCTAAGATCAAGAACAAGGTAAGAATGGTCATTCACTTCACTATTGTGAAATATAGTGTTTGAAGGTTTAGCTAGGACTATAAGAAAAGCAAAGGAACTAACAGGGATACAAATTGGAAGACAAGTAGTCTTCCTCCTCGTGGATGATACGATTCTATACATGAGGAATTCTATAGGCATGATGCTGCTAAAATTTTTGGAAATGATAAATACTTTGAGCAAAATGGAGGGTTACTAAATTAACACATTGAAATGGGTAGCCATCTTAAATACTTAGGAAAAAACACTGAAAAAGAAACCAGAGAAACAATCACAGTAGCCACAAAATTATCTGGGCATGAACCTAAGTAAATGAAACATCTATACAATGAATATTTTAGAGCACTATGGCAGTTTGAATGAGAGTGGCCCTGATGGGCTCATAAGTTTAAATGCTTAGTCACCAGGGAATGGTACCATCGTAAATGATTAAAAGAATTAGAAGGAGTGGTCTTCTTAGGGGAAGTGTGTCTCTGGGGGTGGGCTTTCAGGTTTCAAAAATCCAGGCCAAGCCCAGACTCTCTCTCTCTTTCTCTCTCTCTCTCTCTCTCTCTCTCTCTCTCTCTCTCTCTCTCTCTCGCTCTCTGCCTAAGGATCAGGAGTTCATTCTCAGGTATTGCTCTCAGGTATTGCTCTAGTGACCGCCTGCTTGGTGTCATACTTCCTGTTGTGATGATAATGGACTAATCCTCTGAAATTGTAAGCAAGCCTCCAAATAAATGCTTGCTTTCTTCTATGAGTTGCCTTGGCCATAGTGTCTCTCCACAGAAACAGAACAGTGACTAAGACTAAGACAGGAACTAAGGAAGGAAATTGGTGAAGACACCAGAAGACCTTCCATATTCAAGAATTAAAAATCAATTTGTGAAAATAGCAAGTCTACCAAACGCAATTCATAGAATCAATGAAATGTGAATAAAAAAATACCAGGTCATTTCTTCACAAAAATAGGAAAAAAAATCTCAACATTTATGTGGACATATATGACCAAACATAGCCAAAGCAATTCTAAACATAAAGACTACTTCAGAAGGAATCACCACACCTTATTTTTAGTTATACTATGTGTGTGAAAGTAGACATAAAGATCTGTGGAATAGAATAGAGGACCCAGGTATAACTCCGGGTAACCACAGTTACCTGATCATTCACAAAGACACCTGAAATAAATATCTGGGAATAAAAATAACCATTCACAAATAGGACACCATGAAATTAAAACATTTCTGTATAGCAAAGGAAACTGATAATCAAGTGAAGAGATAGATGGCAGAAGAGGAGAAAATCCTTGCTATCTATACATCTGACAGAGGATTATTGTCTAGAATATTTAAAAATATACTAAAACCTGAAAAATATGAAGCCTACTAACCCAATTAAAGTGGACTATGGGAAGGAAGCAAGTAGGCTAACCACAGTAGTCACTTCTACCTCCTCTTCCCCAAATTCAATGCCCTGTCTTATCCAGAGAGTACCAGCTGCCACAGTCTCCTTCCCCCACCCGCATCTCTACTGGATCATACAGATCTTCTCCAAACTTCATTTCCCCCACTCATTGCTTCCTCCCAGCTCCCAACTCTAGCAGGCATTCCCTGGAAACTCGCAAACCATTCCAGCCTGGGAAGCGGGAAGGCTAATTGCAGATCACCACTTTTCCCTCCATTTGCCAAATCCTGTACCCAAGTCATCCCCAGCTCTGCAGCAGACCATCTGTTTGCCCTCTCCTCACTCTCTGTCCCTACTTCTGGGGACTAAGCAAATCCTGGTGGAACACCCTGCTTTACTCCCTCCTGTGGACCCCCAGAACCCTCCCATCCTAGCCCATACACAATTCTAAGTGTCAGCATCCAAAGCTAGTAACATATTTTGTCTGGAATTTCCAGTGGCCACACCTATAGGGATCCCAGAAGAATTTCCCACCAGACAACACACAGACACCATACTCTCCTAAGAACCAGAGAGGGCAAAAGAACTGAGAAACAAAACATCCACCCAACTAAGATAAGAGCAGATATCAGAACCAAGGATGAAAATCTCCTCAAACCCAGATACCTAGACACCAGAGTAAAAACACAATCAATAACAGCAAGGATAATATGTCCCAGCTGGAGACCAGAAACCCTACCAGAGTAGGCCCTGAGTATTGCAACATAGCTGAAGTATAAGACAAAGACCTTTAAACAGACTACAAATATGCTAGAGGTCTTTAGAGCAGAAATGAATAAATCCCTTAAAGAAATCTATGAAAGCACAAGCAAACAGTGGAAGGAAATGAATAACACAGCTCAAGACCTGAAAGTGAAAATAGGTTCAATAAAGAAAGCCAACACTAAGGGAAATCTGGAAATGAAAAAATTGAGGACTCAAATGGGAATCTCAGGGGCACGCCTCACTAATAGAGTATAAGAGATGGAAGAGAGAATCCTAGGCACTGAAGACCTGGTAGAGAAAATCAATACTGTGGTTAAAGAAAATGTGAAATCTAAAGAAATTCTGGCATGAAACATCTAGGAAATCTGTAACATGATGAAAAGATCAAATTAAAGAATAATAGAAACAGAAGGAGAAAAACTCAGGTCAAAGGCACAGAAAACCTTTTCAACAGAATGATCCTTCAGAAGAGGGGGGAAAGGATTATAGGAGCCAGAGGAGTCAAGGACACCAGAAGAAACTCACAGAATCAACTAACCTAGCTCATTGAGGCTCACAGAGACTGAACTGACAACCAGGGAGCTTACATGGGACTGACTTAGGTATTCTGCATATGTTATAACTGTGTAGTTTGGTCCTCTTGTGGGAGTCCTAATGGCAGGAGCATGGGCTGTCTCTGACTCTTTTCCTGGCCTTCGGGGGGACCTCATACTGGGTCACCTTGCCCAGCCTTAATACACAGGCAGGTGCTTAGGCTTAACTACAACTTGATATGCCATGTTGTATTGATACTCATGGGAGACCTGCCTTTCCTAAACAGAAAAGGAGGAGGAGTGGATGGGGGATGGGAATGGGTGAGGGAGGACTGGGAGGAGAGAAGGGAGGGAAACCTGCAACCAGGATGTAAATCAAACAAATTAATTTTTAAAAAGAGAGAGAGAGAGAGAAAATTTCTCTAAAGTAAAGGAGGAGATTAAGTTACAAGCAATATACAGAACACCAATGAGACAGGATCAGAATAAAAGTCCCCTTGACATATAATAATCAAAACAGTAAACATGAAGCACAAAGAAAGACTATTAAAAGCTACAAATGAACAAAAAAAAACCAAAAAAACAAAAAAACAAACAAACAAAAAAACCAGCCAGTCGGTGGTGGCACATACCTTTAATCTGAGCACTCAGGAAGCAGAGGCAGGTGGATCTCTTTGAGTTCAAGGCCAGCCTGGTCTACAGAGTGAGTTCCAGGACAAGCTCAAAAGCTACACAGAGAACCTTGTCTCAGAAAAAAATAACAAAAAAAGCTTCAAATGAAGAAGATCATACAAAGGTGAAATGTTAGAATTACACCTGACTTCTCACTGGAAACTCTGAAGGCCAGAAGGGTCTGGACAGATATTGTACAGATTCTAAGAGACCACAAATTGCAGTTCAGACTTCCATACCTAGCAAAAGTTTCAATCTAAATAAATGGAGAAAACAAGATATTCCACTATAAAACCAAATTTAAGCAATATCTACCTACAAGTCTAGACCTATAGAAAGTGAAAGAAAGAAACCATAACCAAAATTGGTTAACTACCCCTAACAGAACACAAAGAATAAACAGTCCCCAGGCAAGAAACTAAAGGGGGGAAACATACATATAACACATCCATAAAATAACACCAATCAACAAACACTCCTCATTGATATCTGTCAACACCACTGGTCTCAATTCCGCAATAAAAAGACATAAACTAAATGTATGGAGAAAACAGGATCCATCTTTCTGCTGCACTCAAGAAACATCCTTAACATCAAGAATAGATATTACCTCAATCTAAAAGGAGAGAAAAAGATATCCCAAGCAAATGGACCTAAGAAGCAAGCTAGTGTAACCAAATATATATATATATATATATATATATATATATATATATATATATATATATGTAACCTTCAAAACAAAACTAAATAGAAGAGCCAGGGAAGGACATTATATACAAATAAAGGAAAAATCTACCAGGAGGATGTTACAATTTTTAACATCCATGCATCAAACACAAGGTACATAAGTTCATAAAAGAAATACTATCAGAGCTTAAATCACATACAGAACCTCACAAGCTGATAGTAGGAGATTTTAATATCCAATTCTTACCAATAACAGGTCATCCAGACAACAACTAATCAGAGAAACACAGGAACCATTCATATTCTAAACCAAATGGACATAATAGATATTTCCAAATCATCCCACACAAACAAAAAGGAAATATCTTCTTATCAGCAACTCATGGAACTTTCTCCAAAATTGACCACATACTCAGACATAAAGCAAGTCTCAACATAAACAAGAATCTTAAAATAACTCCTGCCATCCTATCTGACCACCATGATTTAAAACTGGATATCAAAAAGAGAAAGCTTTACAAATTCATGGAAACTGAATACCTCTATACTGAATTAAAAAAAATGGGTCAAGAAATTAAGGAAGAAATTAAAGACCTTCTAGAATAGGAATGAAAATGAACAGGCAACTTATACAAACTTGTGGAACACAATGAAGGCAATTCTGAAATGTAAGTTAATAGCACTAAGTGCATACATAAAAGAATTGCAGAGATTTCATTCTAGAAACTTAACAGCACACCTGAAAGCTCTAGAACAGAAAGAAGAAATCACACCCAAAATGAGAATTACAGAAAAATTATCAAATTCAGGGCTGAAATCAACAAACCAGGAACAAACAAACAGCAATAACAAAACAAATTTACAGAGTCAATGAGTTGTTTCTTTGAGAAAATCAGTAAGATTGACAAACCCTTATCCAAATTAACTAAGAGGTGGAGCGAGAATATCCAAATTAACAAACTAGAAATGCAAAGAATGTAATCCTCCATATAAATAAAGACAAAAACTATATGATCATCTCATTGGAAACAGAAAGGCCTTTGAAAAAGTACAACACACTTTCTTGATAAAAATTTTTGGAGAGATTAAGGATACAACAGACATACCCAAGCATAATGAAAGCAGTTTACAGCAAGCCCATAGCCAACATCAACTCAAACAAAGAGAAACTCAAGGCAATTCCATTAAAATCAAGAACAAGATAAGATTGTCCACTCTTTCCATATTTGTTCAATATAGTACTTGAAGATCAAAGAAAAACATGAATACCAACCTAGTCACAAAACCTTTAATCTACAGTGGTGTCTTGCTTGCGAGAGATACTAGTTCAATGGTGGCACAAAGCTTGTGGGAATAACCAACCAATATCTGACTTCACTAAAGGTCCATTCCACAAGATGGAACCCATATCCAACACTGCTTGAGTGACAAAGGAAGTGAGACTAGAGAACCTAGGGACCTAGGGTAAAATCAAATATTACGAGTCTTAAAAAAATGTAGTGATAAAATGACTTTTAATTACGTTATGCAGTACTCATAGGTCAGTGCCATGTTAAGCCATTATCAGAAGAGCTTCCTCCTTTAGCAAATGGGAACAAATACAGAGACCCACAGTCAGACATTATGGAGAGACAGAGAAAGAGAGAGAGAAACCTTGAAACATTCAGCCCTAAATGAGATATCTCTGTCAATTCCTCCTCTCAGGGCTCAAGAAACCCTGAGGAAGAGGAGGTGGAAAGAGTGTATGAACCAGAGGAAATGGAGGACACTACCATGGGAATATGTCAGGTCAAGCCCACGTGCCACTGCAAACCCGCCATACAGCTTGCCTGAGAGACACAACTAGGAAGCTGTTTTTAGCTCTGTTTATTTTTAAGCTTTCTCAGGTTTTAGGTCCCACACTTTGATGCCATTTGACTCTAGGCCTGTTGGCTGAAGAATGGATGCTCCAACATTACAGAGGAACTTTGAATGACTGTACAGGCAGGCTGCTGTCTCTGTCATTCTAGATTTTTGGAAGTTGCTTGCAATGCTCTTTCTGTTTACTTAGATAATATATCCTTCTGAGGTCTTTGATGTAGTTGAAAGACTAGATAGTCATAAATTTCCTTGGTTATGATAAGAGATAAGTTAGATATGAAACCTTGGACTCACAAATATAGGATAAATAAAGTATTTTTCTTTGAAATTGCCAAATATAAGTGGACTGGATATTGTAACTGTGATTCCTATGTTGCTCTGATTTGATTGATAAATAAAATGCTGATTGTCCAGTAGCCAGGCAGGAAGTATAGTATAGGTGGGATAAGCAGAGAGGAGAATTCTGGGAACAGGAAGGTGGAGTCAGGAGTCGCCAGACAGAAACAGGGGAAGCAAGATATAAAAGTATCGGTAAGCCACAAGCCACATGGTAACTTATAGATTAATAGAAATCGGTTAATTTAAGATATAAGAACTAGATAGCAAGAAGCTTGACATGGCCATACAGTTTATAAGTAATATAAATCTCTGTGTGTTTACTTGGGTCTGAGTGGCTGCAAGAGCCGGGTGGACACAGGAAAACTCCAGCTACATTCTTGCTTGATAACTGTTCTATTATATGTAATTTTACTATGTTAAAGTTAAGACCAGGGGGACATAACTGATATATAACCTGTTCTGAATTCAAAAACAGCAAAAGCTGTCTCTTCTCAAGTTCAAGCAGAACACTCAACAACAACATTCTAGGACATTAACAAGTTAAAAGAAGCATGTCATCCAATCACAGATGAGTTAAACTAGAGTCTAAGAAGCGAAACACAGAAAAAAACATCAGCTACATCGAGACTTAGATTTACACTTCTCTATAAAAATGCAGAAAATTGGCAGTACCACTGAGAACTCTCAGTGGAAATCGTAAAAAGTTCTGAACCACAGTGACAGAAACACAACTTACCAAGTCACCAGTTATAATAAAAACATCCCTCGGAGGGAGACACAGCAGTGACTATGTTAGAAAGAAACATTTAAAAATCAATAATAAAAGATCATACTTAATGCAAACAGAAGTGAATAAGTAGGAAAAATTAGAGTTGAAATCAATGAAATTAAGAGCATAAAATAATGAAGCCTGCAAATCAAATTCTATTGTTTTAAAGATCAATAAAATCAATAAACCTCTTCCCAAACTATACTAAAGAAAAAAAAATAGAGATTGTACAAGTTCCTGATATCATAGATGAAAAACAATAGACCTTCCCAAGGTCACTGTGCTGGTCAGTTTTGTGTTAACTTGACACAAGCTAGAGTCATCAGAGAGGAGAGAGACTCAATTGAGAGAATTGCTTCGTAAGTTTGGGCTGTAGGCAAGCCTATAGGGCATTTTCTTAATTAGTGATTGATGGGGGAGAGCACCCATCGTGGGTGGTATCATCCCTGGGCTGGTAGTTCTATAATAAAATATAAAATACCCTGAACAAGCCATGGAAAGCAAGCCAGTAAGCACAACTCTTTGGCCTCTGCATCAGCTCCTGCCTTCAAGTTCCTGACCTGTTTGAGTTCCTACTCTGACTTCCTTCAATGACCAACAGAAATGTGGAAATACAAGCCAATTAAACCCTTCCCTCCCTAAGTTGCTTTTGGTCAGGTGTTTCATCATAGTAATGATAACCTTAACTAATACCATCACAAAGAGGCTAATGAAGGCATAGCATGGGTACTCCTACTAGTTTGGTAACTAAGGTGAAATAGCTTGGTTCTATGAAAGACAGAAACTACCAAAACTCACAAAAGCAAAAATAGGTAATCAGAATAAGTGTATAATCATTGAATTGAATGAATAATTATCTACAGGGCAAACAATGTCACATTGGTGAATTTTAAAACACATTTAAGAAAGAAACCATACCAGTTCATTGCAATCTCTACCAGGAAATTGAAATAGAAAGCCATTTCACAAATCCTTTTATGATGCCAGCTTTATACTAATATGAAAACCAGATAAAGACATTACAAAATAGAAAAAGTACATGCCCTTATCTCTCATGAGCACAGATAAAAAAATCCTCATGAAAATATTAACAAATTGACTGCAACAATATAAGAGAAGAATTGTACAAAACGACCAAGCTGGATTTAGGCCAGTTATGCAAAGCTACATCCACATTTGAAAATCAATTTATGTAATCCACCATATCAACAGACTAAAGGACAAAACCATATAATCATATCAATCGATGCAGAAAATGCATTGGACAAAATCCATAACACATTCAGAACACTCTTAGAAAACTGAAAATAAGGAAATGGACTCTTGGTAAGAGGCATCTATAAACTGTCTATATGTAATATTATACTTGACAGAAAGTTCCAGAATATTTTCCTTCTATGTTTTTGGAAAATACAAATATGCCTTTTCTCCCAAATTTTATTCATCATGATATGAGAGATACAAAAGTACAAGAAGAGAAGGAATGGTAACAAAGACACAAACTAGAAATAAAAAAAAATGTCTGTTTTTACACCTGACAAGAATGTTTAAGTACAAAGTTATAGTTGATAAACACTTAGAAATGGTTTTCAGTACAGCTATTTCATAAGGTGAGGAAAAAAACTGCTTTCCTCCTTAAAATCAATGAAAGACTAGAATTTGAAAAACAATAAAAATGTAATTTATTTTGACATTGAACAATGAAGGATTAATTGTGGCTATATCAAATCAAATCACATATAAAATCTATATGTAGAAAACTCAAAACTGATTAAATGAAAGTAGCTATATCTAAAATAAGAGAGAAGTATTCCATCTTCGTGGATTGGAAAACTATAAATAATTCAGATATCCACTCTTTCCAACATGGTTTATAGAGTTAACATATTTCCTTCAAATTCTTAACCAACTGTTTTGTGGATGTTGACAACTCATTCTAAACTTTATTTTTCAAAATTTTTTACATGTATATTTATGCAAGCATTTCTGCATGTATGTGAGTACACATATGTGTGAGAGTGAATTGTATGGAAGCTCAAGATTGACATCAGGAGTCTTCCTTGAAAGATTTCCATCTTATCCATCTTATGTATTGAGTCAGGGTTTCTCATCTGAATCCAGACTTTGTTGACACTTACTCATTTGCTATCCAGCTTGCTGCAGAGATCTCCTGTTTCTATCTCTTGTGTACTAGAATTATGGGCTGGTAACCATGTTCAACTGGCATTTGTGTGGGGGCTGGGATCTGAAATTCAGTCTTTACACTTGCAGTGCAAGTACTTGATCCCCAACCCTTGTTGTGATGTTAAAGGAAAAGTCAAAAGTCCTGCAGTGTATATCATAGTAATGAAGTTAATAAACTAACAGAAAACTGACTGACTCAACTTCAAAATTACTATAAAGCTACAATGATAAAAATAAATATCATAGTGATTATAAAATAATACATTGATGAAGATAAATGACTAGTGAGGCCAGAATTAACAATAATTTCAGCAAAAGTACTGTTATTCACACACACACACACACACACACACACACACACACACACACAGAGTCAGAGAAGGGGAGAAAGAGAGAAAGAGATGAGGAGAACACAGCAAACCATCCAAGGACAACAGAACAACGTATTGCAGTCAAATAACATAATTTTCACAAACCCCCAAAATTATCAGAGATAAATATATAATAAAGAATTGTCAAGCTTTTGAGAAATCATAGGATAAATTCTAGATGAATCTAAATATTTTCTCTTTAAATTGACTAATTTTGGTTTGACAATTTTATGTGTGTCTACAACATATTCTGATGACTCTCACCATGTACCACACTACCAGGATTATTTGAAAGTAAGTTCCCAGTCAAATGACTGATACAACATGAAATACAAAACTCAATAAAAATTTGAAAGCTCTATGAAGAAGTAGGAAGTAGTCAAAGTTGAAATGTGTTGCTTATTATTTTTAAAACTCTGTAAATGATAAAATAGTGACTAGGGAAAATCAAAAGCAAAGGACTGATGTTTTTATAACATGCATAGAAAGATGATACAGGACAAGAATAGCTCAGAGTAAGGGAAAGAGAAGAAAATGTTCCTTCTTAAGTGTCTTCACTGCAGTAAGTGATACAATACTGAGCAACTTAATGTGGATATATTTGCATATTTAATAAGTTAGTTCAAAATAAACTGGAAAACATTAAAAATTAAATATTGTAAATTCAATTATTACATTAAATATAAACTGTACAAACACTAAGTTGAATGTCATAGATTGTCAAATAATATAAACCAATAAGAAGTAATATCTGCTTCCTATAAAGAGGCCAATGTCAAATATAAAAACATTTGTTAAATGTAAAAGAATAGGTAAATACACCATAGAACCCCAACACAAACAATGCGTAGTCCTAATATTAATATCAGATAAAAACATGAAAAGCAGCTTTTTTTTTTTTTTGAGACAGGGTTTCTTTTTCTGTGTAGTTTTGGTGCCTGTCCTGGATCTTGCTCTGTAGACCAGGCTGGCCTCAAACTCACAGAGATCTGCCTGGTTCTGCCTCCCAAGTGCTGGGATTAAAGGCATGTGCCACCACCACCCAGCCTGAAAAAGCAGCTTTTTGCATAAGATACTGTGATTTTATATGGAAAATATAGTAAAAATGTTTATAACCTTGATGAGAATGTAAAAACAAAGAAAAAAAGATCTGAAATACATCAAAATACAATCAAGTCCAATATCAAGGTTGGAGATTCCAACACTGAAACATAGGCCTCTGTTAAAATTCTCCACCTATCATACTAATGAAGAAAGTTTACTTCTGACTGATCTCAGAGAGGGGAGAGAAGGTCTTACCTCCATACTTCCATTTAACAGTGCATTACAGCTCCTAACTAAAGACTATGAGTCTAGAAAATACATAAAATATTAACATAAAGGGGGATCTGTCTGTATTCACAACCTGCCTGCAGATTAAGACTTCAGAATTTCATACAGAGACAGTAACGGGCCAAGACAGTGACTAAACTGTTGACAGAGTTCAAAGTAGGAACAATCAACTGAACTTCCATACACCATCAGTGAACAGTTAAAAGTGAAAATTAAAGACAAGTCACACAATTTTAAATGAGCAAACTCTATAACGCTGCAACCTATAAAGCATTAATGAGAAAAATTTCACTATATAAAGATATCTTACCATCAGAGGTAAGGAATTAAAATTAAGGTGTTCATTCTTGACACAGACAGAGCAAAGCAAATATAATTCAAAATTTTACTATTTTGTTTTTCTCTCTTTTAGTTTTAGAAATTATAGTGGTTCTATAATTTAGACAGAAATTAAGAGGAGGAGAAAAAAGAATTCTCACTACCTATTTACAAATTTTTAAAACAAAGATACAGTAAGAAAATGTTATATTTATTCATGAATAACATAACTATATAGAAAATCATACAGGACCAGAATATATGAAAATAGGATCAGCCACTTTATAAATATATATTAAAATACATTAATATGTGACTACCATGTAAAAATGAATAATGCTGCTGTGACACCATGAGTGAATTTTAAAATTATCAGCTGTTATGAAGAAGTCATGACCTGACACAGAATTCTGGAAAAGAGAAACACAGAGTTGGTGTCAGATGGACCATTCCTACAGTCTGGAATCCCAGAAATCATAGAACACCAATAAGAAAATATGAAAATACTTTATTTTTATTCTGGTGACATAAGTACATCTGTCTAATTTTCAGACTGTATACTTGAAAAGAATGAACTCCCCTGTTTAAAATCGTGTTTCAACAAATCTAACATTAAAAATCAACTGAAAATTAATACCGGTAATATTATCTTCTCCCAGACTTTCAGGAAAATGGTTCTAATGCTTTGTAATCAGACATAATATTGGCTGTCATTTTAACAAATATAATTTATCATTCTAGGGATTTATTTTTGTCTCTTATTCCTAATTGATAAATTTCTTATGAATAATTGATAAGGTACCTAAAATTAACTTGGCTGAGTCTGTCAAGATGAAATTTTTATATTCTTTGGTCAATTGTTATAATTATTTATTCTTAATTTCCTAATACTGAATTTTTGTGAATCATTGAAATAAAAACCTATTAATCAGAATGTGTTATTATTTAATGAAAAACTGCATATAATTTGCTATAACATTTTTCATATGTAGTTCTAAGCATAATTAATATCTTTTACCACATTCCAGGAGTTTTATTTGATATAGGATTTTGTTTATTCATAATTGAAGATTGAAATCTTTCCATTAGTTTGTACAATCTGAGGATATCAAACTAAAATCAAATTCAAAGATTTAATGAAAATTATTTGATGAGAATGAACTTTGAGAAATATCTTCCTAGATATTTATTTTTTCAAATTCTTTGGTGTTTAGGAGATTTACTACAAGAATCATTAACTTTTACATTTTCCTGGGTTATTACCTATTTCACTTATATTCCAAAATGCAGAGAAATTAAATTAATCTTTTAAAAATGTCCTTCCTATTTGAGATCACTACCAAATGCACCAAAGTTTCTCTGTCTTATCTTATCTTTAGTATGTTTGCCAAAATCTTCTCTACTGGCTAAACCTCACAAATACAATACAAACTGTAGTAACTATAAAATAATAACTTTTTAACGTAATCATATTTACAACATCTAAGAACTCTGGGTAAGTATATCTGATATGGGAAAATAAAATAATTAGTACAATTAATCTTTAGTCTTCTATTTTAATGTAACTTAATGAATAATTTTTATTTTTTCAAACTTTTACTATTTAAGACAATTTTGAAATTTATGTATATTTTTGTAAACAGATGTTTCCGTGTCCTGACCACTGGTTCCCAAATAACAGACTCGGAGGCTAAATATGAATTATAAGTGCTCATCCAATAGCTCAGGTTTGTTACTAGCAAACTCTTACATTTAAATTAACCCCTTTCTATTGATCTATGTATTGTCATGTGGCTTGTGGCTTTACTTGTCCTTTAGCATGTCTTGCTTCCTGGGTGGCTAGCTGTTGTCTCCTTGACTCTGCCCTTCTCCTCATCATCCTTAGTTTGGTCACTCTGCCTGGCTACTGGCCAATCAGTATTTTATTAAACCAATTTGAGTGACAAATTTTTACATTGTACAAGAGGACTATTCCACAGCACATTTTGATCATATTCTTCCCCTCCCCCAAGTCTTTCCATATCCTTTCCCCATTCCTACCCACCCAACTTTAAGTTCTTTCTCAAAAAACAGAAAAAAAAAACAATACAGCAACAGTCTCCACCCCACCCCCCCCCAAAAAAGAAAACAAAATGACACCAGAAAACAAAACAAAAAAACCACCAAACTGTAATCAAATAAAAACACACAAAGAGACTGTGGAGTCCATTACATGTTGGTTAATTACTCCTGAACATGACACCTGTCCTGGAGTGGTTGACACACCCAGTGTCACTCTATTGGAGAAAACTGGTTTTCCTTCTCACAGAAGGTGTAAGTGACAGTTCAGTTGTTAACTTTTACCCTAGTGACTAATTATTTTTTTTTTTGTTGATTTGAGATTTGAAAATCCTGCTTTCACTGTATATTGGAAAAATATTGATCTTGTCTTTCATCAAGTTAACATATGATAAAATGGTAGAAATCTTACTTGATATTCTACAGTAAAGAAGAAAAATGCTAGTTCTCCATTTACCTACTTGATAATTTATACTGCTGCGGACTCTTGAATGCCGACTTTTGTTTGATATTTTGGACAGGGTCTTTTGTCAAGTTCACCTCAAATGTAACCTTATCTACATAGTTTAAACTCATGGTCTTCCTGCCTTTGCCCTTCCTGAGCACTGCATTACAGGGACATGGCACCACATCTGGCTGGAGGTTTACTTCATTTGTTTATTTATTTACAACTACAGAACATTTCTTTATTTTTTTAATCAAGACTTCTCCAGAGGACATAACTAACCTTGTAGCCGCCTCTACCCCCACAAAGGGTTTGTGTAGTCACTGCTATAAAACAGATAGGAACAGTTTCAAGAACTGGAACCAACCTTAAATCGCAAACAACACTTTCTATCAGATTATGATAAAAATGCTTAAGAAAGAAGGAAAGAAAGAAAGAAAGAAAGAAAGAAAGAAAGAAAGAAAGAAAGAAAGAAAGAAAGAAAAGGAGCATGGGGCAATGGTGATTTCAGAAAGAAAAGATCATTCATGTTTCATGTCATACATTCAATCTTGTCTCAAGTGTAACAAAATGGAAATATGATTGCTACCATACAAAATGTTCACTACAGCATGCTATACGCACCTGTTCCAAGCCCATCCCTAGCTATTAATGCTTCATTGGCAGCAGCTGCAGCAAAGCATTTGGTGCAATATCTCATACCATTTTGCCTGTGTAGCCTACCAAGAGCCCAGAAGGCAGGACTTACAATGACTATAAGTCTGTGAATAATGCATTGAAGGTGTTTGTAAAATGTATGAAGAACATCTGAAGAGAATGAATCCCAACAGCCCCTCCATCATATAAGATATTGGCCAGTTGTTGGAGTTTATTGATGATCTGGCAGATCTCATCTGTCTTGTTTAGTGAGCTGATAAACAGAAGTACTAGCCTTATAACAAAGACTGTACCAAAGAAATCTACATGCTCCTTTGTGATGATAATTCATTGTACTCTAATAAAGCTTGCGTGAAGATCAGAAGACAGAACTAGCCACAGAATTAGCCATAGAGGTCAGGCAGTAGTGGCACACACCTTTAATCCTAGCACTCAGGAGGCAGAGGTCAGTCTGGACCTCTGTGAGTTCAAGGCCACCCAAGACTACACAACATTAATCCAGTCTAAAAGAAACAGAGCCCGACAGTGGTGACACACACCTTTAATCCCAGCACTTGAGATCTCATGACTTTGCTACCAGTATTTGGGAAGCATACGTGCCATTAATCCCAGAACGAGGAAGTTTAAGACAGGAAGTGATATGGCTAGGTAGAGAAAGGCATATAAGGCATGAGGAGACAGGAATTCAGGCCTTTTCAGCTGAAGACTCAAGAGCATTTAGTTTGAGGATTCCTGGAGACAGGACAGGCTGAGGAGTTTGCAAGGTGAGAAGTGGCAGTGGCTACTTGTTCCTTTGTCTCACTGATCTTTCAAAATTTACACCAATGTCTGGCTCTGGGTTTTTATTATAAGACCAGTTAGGATTCATGCAACACCCCTTTGTCTTCAGGCCCTACAGGCTGGAAAGTAATTGGATATTTACTTTATATCCAGTATCTAACCACTTTCAATGTGCCATAGTCTCCAACATGGCCATATCATAGTAAGATTTGTGGTTTTGTTCATCTTTCTTTGTTTTCACAGCATTCCCTTATGTCTGGAATTAAAAAACAGGGCCCAACCTAAGATTTAGCCACTTTTTCATGATTCTCTTACTCTCTTTACTGGAAAATGGTACTTCGGAAGCAATACTTTGGCTCTAGAATTACTCACTTGTACCATAGTTTGTTGCCTCCAAGGTTTATCTGCTTTATTGTACATACATGATGATCTATGATTATTTTCTACATTGATATGTGTATATATATATATATATATATATATATATATATATATATACATAAAGAATACATACTGACATCTCCAATTTGAGTCCACTAAACACTCAACACAAGTTATTGTAGCTCCCCTCCTTATTTCTTTGCAAATCCTCACTTCTTGTTTCCAGTCTAGCAGTAGGAGAGTTTTCACATAATAGGCCCATAAGAAACAATATTATCAAGGAAGCTACTGTACTGACAGGTGGTTGTGTTTGTTGCTTTAGAGGCCTGGCTAGTTTCCAACAGTCCTTACTTAAGCCAGTGTCTTTCTCTGCATCCCCTTTAGGGAGGTTGCTTCTACATTCGTTGCACAGTTTGATTCTTTTGCCATCCTCTGCCTTTCACCCTGCATCTCCCTTCATCATTTTTATTTGTAAAAATTATGTGACTAGTTCTCATAATATGAATCATAATTACCCAAATATTGAATGTGAGCTGTTTCTTTAAAGAAGTTAAGTGTTTTAGGAAGGAGAAAACAAAACAAGATTTACAATGGAGAAACCAGACACTCACTGTTTTGGTCAAGCTACTCAAGTTAAGATTGGCAGAGGTGTCTGGCAGTGGTGGCACACGCCTTTAATCCCAGTACTCGGGGAAACAAAGCCAGGTAGATCTCTGTGAGTTTGAGGCCAGCCTGGTCTACAGAGTGAGATCCAGGACAGGCACCAAAACTATGCAGGGAAACCCTGTCTCAAAAACAAAACAAAACAAAAGAAAACAAAAAGTTGGCAGAGGTAGGTCTTCCTGATAGTTGTTGCCTTGATATGACAGGGCAAAGGTGAAATTCTGACTACTATGGTCTTCCTTGTTAAAACCTCGAACTCCAGTCTAATTGCAGAAAAGATACCAGATACATTCAATTTGAAGGACGTCCTCTGTGGAATATTATGAGTATCATTTAAAATAGTCAGAACCAAGGGAAATAGAAAGCATGCAAGACAAGTTCCAGCTAAGCAGATATGATGACTAATTATAAAATGGTACCTCGGATGATATCCAGGATCAACAAGCAAAGAGAAAAATCTGAAGAAATCTGAATAATATGCAGACTTTAATGATAATATATATTTGGCTCATTAACTGTAACAAATGTAGCATTAAATGTAATGTATGTAAGCTTTAATAAAGCAAATTGTGCAGGTTATATAGAAACTCTCCTCACTGTCTTTATAACTTCTCTATATTAAAAACATACAATTATTCTAAAATCATTTTATGTCTAATTACTATTCTTTGCTAATTTAAACAAAAGTATGTTCGTGCATTTTCTTCTATTTTTGTCTTATAATCTAATTATCATGTCTATTATTTAGCATTTTAAAGTATAACCAAATTGCATTTATAAAAATTATCTCTTCAAATCTGTGATTTAAAGCTCATATTAAAAGTGGGATGCTTTGCGCTTGCATTTGTGTGTGTGTGTGTGTGTGTGTGTGTGTGTGTGTGTGTGTGTGTATACACATGTATGTGGATATACAGGTATATGTGTGTACAGAAGAAGAACAACTTTTGGTGTCATTGAAGAGGAGCAGACAAGTTCGTTTTGAATTTTTCTTTCCATCCATCTGTTTACTTTATGTGTATCTATGAGTGTGCATGGTATGTATACATGTGCAGTCTTGCATGCACCTGTGTCAGAGGATAACTTGTGGAAGTAGCTTCTCTACTCTACCATGTAGGCTCTAACAATTAAACTGAAGTCCTTAGGTGCAAGTCATTAGCACGTTTACAAAGTGAGCTATCTCTAGACCCCTACCTGTTTTTTGAGACAAGGTCTGTCACTCTCCTCAAGTCTCCAAATAGGCTAGGCTGGCTAGCTAGGCATCATGATCTTTGTTTCCCAGCACTGAATTAGCAGTGCATGACACCACACCCAGCCATTTGAACTGAGCTCTATTTCCAGATGCATCTGAGAAAAACTGTATCAGTTCATTGTGCACTGTTATTTACCAATAATGTATTTTGAGGAAGTTGGTTAATTTTTTTAAAGGAATGGATTATTTATCACAGATTTAATTGAAACATAAAATTGACAATCAACCTTCTTAATATTTGTCTTGGTGAAAGTTCTAAAATGAATCTCTGTGTTAAATTAGAAATCTCTGAATTATGACAGAAACATTAATGATAGACCTAATCCCAAAACAAAAACATTTTCATTGATTTAATCAGATATATTGGAAGAAAATGAATATATTTTCGTTGTATCATTTAATGAAATTCATTGCTATTATTTTGCTACCAAAATTATTTCCTGCATCTGGAAATGGTGTCATGTTTGAGAAACAGAACACAAGGAAGGGACCACATCATGGGGACCCAGGATTTAATGCTAGACAATATAAATTATAATTTTCTATGAGATATTCATAAGGTTGTAGTAAGGAAAGAAAATTGCTAGATATACTGACTGGCATTATACACATTGATCAGGTTTAAGGTTTTAAAAGAAAAGTAATTTTTTTTTGTCAGAAAATGGTAGCAAATAGTATGAAACTGGAAATTTTTAATTCTGACCAGACTTAGTAGGAAAAACTGACACATCTCGACATTAAGGGTGAAGGAAAGACAAAGTAGGAATATCCAGAGCCCTGAGAAAAGACATGGGACCCTGTGTGACATGAGTAGTAAGAAAGAATTCAACATGATAATAACAGGCAGTGAGGAAGGATGCAACGAGAAGACAATTGATGACAGACAGTAAATACTCATTGGCCACCTCCTGGAAGCTTCTCACAGAGTGTCTAAATTATACCTCCCCAAATTCTATCTAAACAAAATATTTTTTCCCTTTAACAGACGTTAAAAAATAAAAAACAAATAAAAGCCAGCTCCAATAGACTAAGGAACCTGCCATCTGTGATTGTCTCTCCTCCTCTGTAATATTATGAAACTATAAGATGCTGGGTAGTGAGTGATTTGACTGGTCATTGTACCGTAAGTTGGTGCACAGTAAGAGTATGTGCAAAAGGGCAATATACATTTTCTATAACTCCCACTGTCATGATAACATGAATAAAACCCAATCAAGACTAATCTCTTCATAAAGCAAGTCTTTACGTTCTACTCACCTCTTGAATGCCCCACCTTTCCATACTGTTGATTTGAGAATTAAGTGTCAAATGCATAGATTTCTAAGTTTCAGAGGACATTAAAATGATAGACTTTACAATGTTAAGAATTTATACAATTAAAATTGAGACCCTGGTGTGTAGATTGAGAGTTCACACTTTCCTCCCTTTTCTGTGCCTAATTAATGTCAAAGTAAGAGCATCAGCTAGAGTCCAGAACTTCCAAAAAGTAAGGCATCTGTTCGAATTAAGAACAGGGGAAATATGAAATGTGCTACTTCGATGAAAAAAAAAGACAAAGGCAAATCCAAGACACTGTGAAAAGGGAAGGCAAAATTAGAAGTGAGAATCTTTGAGTATATTGAATACACTAGGAGAAAGAATTAGTAGCTAAGAAGTAGAAAATGCTGAAATAAACAGATACATAATCTGAACCTGAGACTGTAGAAATGATTGAGAGGGACTGGCAGGTTAATTTGCCTTCCTAAAGAGTGTTTGCTTCAGTGAAGAGGAGCATGAAGAAGGAATGGGCACACACATTTTCCTGTTTTGTTAGCAAAAATGAGAAATCTGAGCACCCTTATCCTAGCTGATGGTCATTAATATCGTTTCTTCATTCATTCCTGCAGTACAGGACATGAATCATCTGAGTGGTAGAAAATCCAGGAAATACTGAGGAGTGTTGTATGTACTCGTAAGATTAGAAGAAGAGTCAGCTGTAGGCTTACTTGTATTTCTGAATGTCTGCTGAAAGTTGCTGAAGGTGAGCTTATGTATGGAATGGATGAGGTGCAGAGTTGCAGGAAAAATTTGGGGGTTCATTAGGTAGGGAGACTATTTAGTAATATAGTGAGTTCATGGTATATGAAAAAATCCTAAGGAAGGGATAAAAAGGACAAAGAAAATGAGTAGGTATACCAGACTGCAGACCACTGAACAGTGGTGGCCCTATTCCCAGTCTAGTGTTACATGAGTCACAGGTTTTATTCATTTTGTTTTTAAAAAGATTTGTTTTCTCTTTGTGTGTGTGTGTGTGTGTGTGTGTGTGTGTGTGTGTGTGTGTGTGTGTTTACATGTGCTTGGGGGTGCCTGTGGACACCAGAAGAACATGTCATGTCCCCTGAAGCTGAAAAGCCTTGGGGAACTGAACTCAGGACCTCTGCAAGAGCAGCAAATACCCTTAACTGCTGAGCCATCTCTCCAGCTCCTTTTCTTTTTCTTAATTTCTCACAGAACTTTGGTTAAAGCAGTTGCCAGATCTTGTTCAGAGTAGATATTAAGGTACAAAGTTCTTTCAGTGAAGAAACATTTCAACATTACTAACTCTCTTGTCCTAAAGTTGTCCGATTATACTATTTTATCTTCTTTATATAGCTCCTGTTAAGATACTAAAATACTAATGTTCCATGTAATAACATAATTTGGTAAGTGATGCTACAAAGAAAATAGATTTCTTAAAAGTGTATATGAGAAAATGGAGGTCAAAGAGTTACTGTTGGAATTTAAATTTCAGGAATAGTCTTGATAGATTTAAGGTCACTTTAGATGAAAAGTTTAAGAGAAAATTTAGTAGATTATTAGGCAAATAGCTCACAAGGATACAATATCCTGGCCATGTCAGGATAAAGTCAGACTTTGGAAATGGTTTTGGGGTTGGCAGAAGAGAATACTGCAGGGGAGCTGGAGAGGCAGAGTTGGTTGTTAGGAATTTAGAAGATGTAAAAATAAACAAATTCAAACATTTGGTAACTTCTTTGGTAATATGGAAATGAGCTGGGCGTGGTGGCGCATACCTTTAATCCCAGCACTTGGGAGGCAGGTGGATCTCTGTGAGTTCGAGGCCAGCCTGGGCTACCAAGTAAGTTCCAGGAAAGGCGCAAAGCTACACAGAGAAACCCTGTCTTGAAAAACCAAAAAAAAAAAAAAATATGGAAATGATTTCTGTTGTCTTGGGATGCTATACTCTAGCCATGGGTATGGGAATAATTTCAGGCCACTGAAAGTAGAGACGGTATTATCAAGATCCAATTTTTATTTTGTTGACTTTTTTTTAAAGATAAACTTTAGGGTTGAATTGTGTTCACCTTCAAGTTTATGCTTAATGCCTTGATCAGAGAACTTTAGAATATGATTGTATTAGTAGTGTCTCTACAGAGGTGAATGAAATAAAGTGAGATGGTCAGCATGGGGCCTGATCCAGTAAGGCTGGTGTCCTCATGTAAAAAGGAGGTTTGGGGTACTAGGGAATTAGCTCATTTGCTAAAGTGTTCATCATGCTAACACCAGGATGTGAGTTTGGATGCCCCATACCCATATAAAAAGCTGGGCCCTGAGCATGGCCCTGTAATCCCAGTGCTAAAGCAGTAGAACATGAAATGTTCTTGGAGCTTGCTGGGCAGTTGTTCTAGCCTAAATGGTGAGCTCCAGGTCCAGTAATAGGTCCTGCTTTGGAAAATAAGGTGGGAAGTGCTTAAGTAAGACTTACAATGTCAACCTATGGCCTTCATATGTAATAAACAGATTAACAGAGACAGAGAGATTGAGAGAGAGAGAGAGAGAGAGAGAGAGAGAGAGAGAGAGAGAGAGAGAAAGGAGAAAGGGAGGTAAGGAGGGAGGGACAGAGAAACGGAGAGACAGAGAGAAAATTTGGATATGTACTAGAGAGAGAGGATTATAAGAAGAGGCAGGAAAAAAGAACTGTCTATAACCCATTTAAAGAGGCCGAGAACAATCCTTCCTTCACAGCCCTCAAAAAGAACTCTCCTCTGTCTTGGTTTTGTACATCTTGCTTCCAGACATGTGAGGCAGTATTTCATTAACCTAGTCCCTGTCTCGGGGTCTGTAACAGCAGCCTTACCAAAGAGGATGCAGTGAGGCAAATGGCTGACAAGGAGGGGACTGGCTGTCCTTGGCTGCTTTTTGTTTTGTTGTTGTTTGAGGTTTCTATCAGGAGATGGGCTTTTCTAAGAATGAAGAAATAAGGTTTCCAAGAGAAAAGATATTGAGATCTGGATATCTTCCCACTGGAGGGCTACAACCATGTCTCAGAGAATCAAAGTGCTACCTGGGTTGGTCATTGTAAACTCATAATTATTAAGAGAAAGGAACTGGCTTCAGAGAACTCACTCCTTTTAATTAGTGTGTTCTCAAATGTCGCCTCAGCAGGGCCCAGGTGACCTAAATGCTCTCCACAGTTTGCAATCATATTTAATATGCTCTGATGAAAGCTAAACTTTGGTGAGTTTCCTGATACTTTGCGTTCCACAGGGAGGGTAGGGAATGCCAGTCTTTTGTGGAAACCATTCTCCACACATCTTTTTCTGAATTTACTTGCTTGCTATCTAGGGCACTTACTCCATAAAGATTCATGTTTGGTGGGAGTAAGTTTTTCATCGCACACAACACCTTGAATGGTAATACAGGAACCTATGAGGCTCGAATGAGCACAGAACTGGAAATTTTAGTCAAACCGTCCACTGGGGGTTGGAATTTTCCTATATACTCTAAAATAGTTCTGCCGTTAGAAGACAGCAGGGGGAAGAACTGCTGTTTGAATCAGAGTCAGGTGTCGTATGATTTTTTAATATATATAAAAATGACTCTGGTGCAGACTGAGGTGGCTTTTTTTCCATCTGTCAGCACATTCTTTACAACCGTGCATAAACCTGATTATCACACTCAGTGTGTTACTGCGAAAATTATCCCTGCCCTCAGAACAGACTCTCTACAGCTTGGAGTGGAATTCAAATATCAGTGAAGTTAATCTACAAAACAAGCAACCCAGTGGGGGTGGGGGGTGTTTTCCTTTTGCAGAGAACTTGCCACAAGTCCTTCAGTTTATCACATGCACAAGGGTAAATATTTTGCACTGAATAAAGTACTTCCCGGTGACACACATTTGGCCCTGATAAAATTTTTCCATGGTATTCACATATATTAACCTTTGATGAAAAGACCACAGGAAGAAAAGCCATGAGATGAATATGGCATAATTTCAGGGTTTTAATTTTTTTTTTTACATTAACCTTTGAGTTCTAAACTGTTGTAGTGGCGTGTTTGGGGGTATATTTGGATAGAGACATTACTGTCATCCTGTTCATATTTATGGGCCTGACCTTTGTATTATAGTAGCCTGCTTTGAAGCACAGTTATTTTTAATTGCTTTATGTGCCCGTGGAGACTATTCTGTGCCTGTGTCAGTTATATACAGTACCCTGGCACATATGTTTGCTCAATGAATCTTATGATGACTGGATATTTATAACCATATCTGAATACAAGAGTAGGAATTGTTGCATTTTGGTGCTGTGTGTGTATGTGTGTGTGTGTGTGTGTGTGTGTGTGTGTCATGTGGCTTGTGTGAAAATGTGTTTTATTGTCAACATTGCTATATCCTTAATGAGGTGACAGGATGAATTAAAAGTGACAGATTGTTTTGGCTTCTCTGGGGCCATCTGAGATATAGTCTCCTATCATGTGGCTCAATAAACTCAGCCTGTGTGAAGCCCTAGGTGTTTGATTCATAGCTGTAGAAGGGCTACTCGCAGGGATTTAATGGGAGAGATAGTCATAGGCTGGGTAGCAGGAGGCTGAATTGCTGTTAGTTGAAGACAATAAAATGTGTCTGTCTCAAAACTGCATCTGAAATTTGCAAGGATGCCTGGATCCCTGATACCACCAATAACATTATTCCTCTATCTGTGATTGGGAGGTGAACAGAATGATTACAGGAAAGATTCTTCTTGGGAAACAAAAGGGGTCTTCCCACCCTTCCTGCCCAAAGAAAGCCTGTCTGTGAGATGTGTGCTCTGAATGGCTTACTAGATTATGTCAAATACACTGTGTGATTTCCTTGAAAGTAAATACAGCATAATTAGGGCTGGTCACAATGTGGCCCAGGAGTGAGCACCCTTATCAGATCTTCTCTCCCTACCCCTGAAATTGTGAATCAGAAATTTTAGGGACAGAAAGGGAATGAAAGAGAGGAATGGGTATTTTAGGAAGCTTTCCTGATAACTATTCTGTATACCAAGACTGTATACCCTGTCTTGATTTAAACCTGTAACTGCAAGAGATGAGAAAAGAAAAGTAATTGTACTTAGCAGAGATTCAATTGGATTCAAAGTAAAACCATTTAGCAAAAGCAAACAGTGAGGAGTCTTGAGGCCGATCTGTGTTCTTATACAGCCACAAATTAGTATGGACCTTCAGAAAGTCACTAGAACTATCTAAGATCCAAACCTATTATTGATAAAATGAAAACAATAATAGTATCTACCCTTGGAATTTGTGAATCTTTAAAGAAAAGATGTATTAGATTCCACATTTTGAGTAGCAAAGTTTAGACAAATATTAGCTGTAGTTAACATTAAACATGCTTTATTGTGTAATCTATCAGAGGAGAAATCACAAGTCTACAAAAGGCCCAGGGCAACGGTAGCTATTCTATATGTTTTAAATGTTTACTGTATGCCAGAGTCTGGGTTAAACAAAGTACATCCATTCTCCCTTAACCAATTTAATTTTCAAAGTAACAATACTACATAGGCTATAAAATTATACTACCATAGGTTTTTAGTACAAAATGAAGTACATGAAACAAGCTAAGTGATTTGTTGGAGGAGAAACAGCATGCAAAGTTACATTCCTGATAATCACACTCGGGGATGTTGGCCTCAAAGGACTTTCTTGATCCTAACACAACAGCTCCTCTAGGGGAAGAAAACAGTTTGCAGTATTCTCTTGCAATGTGCTTCTACCTTGCCCTTGGTCTACAATAGCATGACTGCTTAGTAATAAAAGAATGATGCTCAGGGCTTATTAAAGGGTACCTCAAGATTAAGCATTGATAACAGTAATTGATATGACCATTGGATGTGTCCCCCTCCTAACTCATATGTTAGGAGTTAAGACTCAATTTTGTGACTAAGAAATGGACCATCCAGAGGGTGATTAAGTCATTACAGCTCTTATACAATGGCTAGAAGCAGCCAGCTCTCCCCTGTTTTGTACTTCCACATCTCTCACCATAAAAGGATACAATGTTCTCCCTTCTGGAGGCATGGCATTCAAAACACCATATTGGGAGCAGAGACTGTGGCCTTATCAAATGTTTTGTGCCTTGATCATGTACTTCCCAGACCCCTAAATTCTAAGAAATATATTTCTGTTTCATGTACATTATCAAGTCTCTGGTGTATTGTTACAGCATCACTAACAAAGTAAGATAATGCAGTCTCAAAATATAGGCAGGACTGAGTAGTAATAAAGGAAATAATATAAAGAATTTTAAAAATTAATGCAAAATATATAGATGCCACAGGCGTTAACTATGGCCTCACGGTTAATTAATGTTCTAAAGAATCCTACTTCCTCATAGGCTCCCGGCACATCTTTGTGAGCTCTTCTGGAATCCCCGTACAATTTCCAGTGTCCCTGTTTTGGCTCATCAAATACATAATCACAAAAGATCCAAAAATACCCAAACGGTCCTCATCTTAGATGTCAAGAGTTTCATTATTGTGATAGTTACCACATTGGCATAAGAGGTTTTTCTGGTTTTCTTTTTCACCACCAGGGGGAATAAGAACTTAGCTTTATTAAAAGTGACTGTGTTATTTAATGAGTGAACACAGCTGGGGTAGCCATGTTTCCCTCTCTTTTGCTGTGTGTTGGGGAGTACGTAGAGTATCTTCTCTTTGTCTTTAAGAAGACTGCCCTGACACTGCTACTAAGTGGTTTCTTTGAAGACTGAATATTGGAGAGCACTACAAGAGGCAAGGGAGGGGAGAGATACAAGCAGTAGACAGGCACAATGACAGTCACTATCCTCAAAAGAGCCATCAGGGCATGCAATGGTTTTAACATACCAAAGCTTGGGGCAGATCTCAATGCAAGAGCAGTTCTTCACTCACATGGGCAAATGTGAAAAGGGCTTTCCGAGTTCCCCTTCTATTTTTTTATTCTTCCACTAAAAGGGAACAAAAAGCCCTGTAAGCAGACACAGTCCTCCTCATAGACTATTAAGGAAGTGACATTCCCATCCCTATCCCTATTCTCAGATTGCTTCTGAGTCTGAGAAAACATTCCTCTTCGTGAGACAAATGGTCATGAGACATAAATGACTCTGAAAGGACAGATCCACTTTTCAGTGGTCCCCAGACATTCTAGCAAGGAATGAATGAATGGCATGTAGTCAGCTCATCAGCCTTGATTGAAATAATCCCCTGGAAGTCAAGGGTCACCTATCATACCAATATATATTTTATAAGAAAATGATGGCCCAAGTTTTCCATGCTTTCTCTCTTTCTCTTATTTGATAAGTTAGATACAATATAAGCCATCTGTGAATATTGCGACTAATAAGGGGGAGGGCATTTTTTTGTTGGAATTAATAGTAAAAGTCTTTTGAACCAGAGAAAGCTATTCAACCTTTCTTAGCTATTCTTTTTTTTTTTTTTTTTTTTTTTGGTTTTTCGAGACAGGGTTTCTCTGTGTAGCTTTGCGCCTTTCCTGGAACTCGCTTGGGAGACCAGGCTGGTCTTGAACTCACAGAGATCCGCCTGCCTCTGCCTCCCGAGTGCTGGGATTAAAGGCGTGCGCCACCACCGCCCGGCCTTTCTTAGCTATTCTTAATCTGAGGCAAGACTAATAAAAGAATACATAGAGTAGGAGTTTGTGATGTCTAAATACAATTTTTTGGGATGTTTAAACAAAATCCCAAACAATCGCTTTCTTCATTAATTTGACTGCCACACACATGAGGCTTGTTAAACTCTAATGCTGTATACAAGGCACAGGCATGTCAATATGCAAAGCTCAAGGAAGTCTAAACCTCAAATATTTTAGAATTCAGGTTCTCCATGGACTAAAAGTAAAATGCTGATCGTGTCTTCATTTATGGCTATCTTTAAGTAAAATTTGGAGTTGAAAAGCTATAAAAATAACCACAGTAGTACTATGTAAGACTGAAAAACATGGTTTTCAGATTATGCTGAAAATGTCTTGAAATATTTTTATTGACCAGAATTTTCAAATGGTAATAATTATTAAGTTTCTTCTAGACTTTCCTGGATTAAATTTTAATAAACTCATATATATCAAAGTATTATAGCATAATATATTTTTGATGTGTTTTACAGCCATCCCTCAATATGATATATTCTCTTTGTAACTTCTCTTTGTAATTATTTAAATGCTGTTCATGTGTTTGTGTAAGGATTTTCAGTTTTGTCAAATTATCAAAGAGATATTCACCATGAAAACCAAAGAATCCAAGATTTCAAAGAAGAAATATTTGAAGAAATCAGGACATCAGGACTATTAGTACATTATACTTAATGTTATCACCAGAGAACAGTGGAAATCTGATATTAAGATAGTGACATTGTGAGATCTCAGCCTCTCTCTCTCTCTCTCTCTCTCTCTCTCTCTCTCTCTCTCTCTCTCTCTCTGTGTGTGTGTGTGTGTGTGTGTGTGTGTGTGTGTGTGTGTGTGTGTGTGTGTGACTGTGTCTGTGTGTGTAATGGAGATTTGGGAAAGGTGATCATGGTTTGCTATTCTTAGAAGATTTCACAGTTTAATAATACATCATCAGAGCCTTAGAAGACAAAGTGAGGATTAACCAATCCAAAAATAGATGTCTGAGTAAACGGAAAGAAAAATCTGAGGGATGATGCGTTGTGCACTGTATGCAAAGGTACAGATGTGTGAGAAGGGTGAGGTGCCTATGAGGCTGTGTGATTGGCCCAAGACATATTTGGACTAATACAGGAGATGAAGACAAGAAGTTGTTCCAACACCAAATGAGGAATATTTTGCCTTACTGAAGAGATTGAGTCTTATCCTAGACCTGGTGTGAAGCCACGAGGATATTTTTAACAGGATACTCTCATGAGAATTCTACTTAAAAAGATTAGCTCAACTACAATGTGAAGGATGAATTATTTGGGGGTTAGAAATTGTAGGTGTGGTAGAAAGCCGCCAGGAATGAAGGGAACAAGTCCATAGGAGTAATCCAAGTAAGAAATGATGAGCCACTGAAGCACAACAGTAGTGTGGTGTGAAATTGCTTCCTAAGTATAAAATGCAGCTGTGGAGTTGATAGCAGAAAAGACAAAAAGAAAGAAAAGAAAAAGACATAGAAAGGATGAGAACCAGGAGGGAAGAAAAGAGAAAAAGAACAAAGAATATAAAAGCAAGGAGGAAGACAGGAATTATCGTCTTTGGCTAAGTAGACATTTGAAGGCAAAGTGTTTCATTAAACACAATCAGGACTGTTAGTCTGCCCTGGAGGTGTGATAGAATTACTGGTACCCTAGGTCTGAGCCAATCAGCCAGATGGCTGCTGATTGGTTCTAACGAAAACTAATCAGAACCTTTATTCAGTGGTTCAATTGATGTACAAATAGCCACAGCCAAGGTGAACTCAGTGAAAGAAGCTATTACCAAGTGCACATCTCTCAAAAGGTGGGGGGGAGATAGCACCTTTCCTTTGTGACTGTCAGCAGCAGCCAGGATTGTTTCCACGTTCACAAAGACCCACTGTACACACAAGCTCACATGCATGCACACATAAGCTCATGTACATGTACACATATGTACCCACGTATGCATGCATACACATTGCTAGAATTTTGTAATTAATAAATATAAGCTGGTTTTCATATTGGATTCAACATGAAATAGTAACAGAAACACATCCAAGGCAACAATTTGACCAAGAACAAGTAAATCAATAAAATCCTGCTTTAGCATGCAAAAAGAGGATTACAAAAAAAAAAAAAATGGTCAAAGCAATAAGCCAAAATCATATTTGAGGATGGATGCAAGATAGCTCAACTCCCTTTTTTAAGTTCAATTACCAATTTTCCTTTTGTTCTTGCCTCATCATACTTTTTATACTAATTATTGGTTTAAAGTCAGAATTATCTAGTACGAGACACTGATCTATTTCTAGGAACTACTGGGGCCTGCTCTTGTCTGTGACTGCCTTCTAAACAAGTGACAATCTATGTTGATCTTACTGAACTAAATAATTGAAAAATCCTCCAGAGAAGAGAATTTGAGTTTTGAAAAATATTAAAAGTCAATGACAGTAACAGGGGGACCCACACAATAGACATGATTGTACAAATGCATGTCATTCTATTACTTTAAATACCTCTCCCGATTACACTCAAAATGCTCTTCACAGTCTCCAGTGGAACCTATTAAAACCCACTTTCACATAAGTTAGCAGTTTAGATGTTTTTATTGTATTTTAAACCATGTGCATGTGTCTATGTGGGAGTATGTACTCATGTGAGTGCTGATGCCCATAGCTACCATAGGCATAGGATCCCCCTGGAGACAGAGCTACAGATGGTTGTGAGCCACCCAATAGAGGTGTTGTAAATCAAGCTCCAGTCCTGTGCAATACCATCACTACTCTTAACTGTTAAACCATTTCTCCAGCCCCAATAGATTACCTTTTATGTACAGGAGAGAGGGAAGAAGAACTCGTTTCCAACAAAATAGGAAAAGCAAAGGAAGTGAGTACTATAAAAGTTTACCTGACATAACTACACTTAAATAAAAGATGTCCAATTACATAAAGAACTGTTGAGAGATAAAATGTCAATGAAAGCTGTATTTCCCTACTAAGTCAATTCTCCTTAAATCGATATTTTGAACAAGTTTGATGGTGTTTTACAAACCTGCTACATTTTTCTTCTCAAGACTTACATTATATAAAACACACCAAGTTTCTATACATAAACTTCTTTCCATTTTGAGCAACTGGGCTTCTGTGACATCTGCCGACCCAACATAATGGCAAGCTCTGACTTCACAGTTTTCATATAGCCCAAAGCATTTTCCAACACTCTCCCAAAGCATTTCAATGATACTTCACCCAGTTCAGCCTCCTGAAGGTGAGTGTGTAATTAATGAGGTGGTAGTCATTCTTTAGAGTTAGTTTTCATCTAAATAAAGGTGCCCGATCCTTATCTCTACCTTTTGTACTTATTGTTGCCTTGAATATACCGAGTTTCCTGTTGGTACAGGGAACCATCGATTTGCTGACTAATCTTTTTATCTGATCATTATAGATTGTAACTCTCAGTCTATAACCTTTAAACACACTGCTATTGTGGTTAAATAAAACACAATACAAAATAATTAACATCTTCCCATATCGACATTTCTCTTCCTGGCAAAAGCAAGAAGCCTCAAATGTGACAAGTGGACATTAGTATTTTTAGAGAAAAGAATAAATAGAAGATGAATATACAATCTTTAGTTCCTTAATATAAATGACTCTAGAAGAACCAGTATATAGCCTTGGGGAAATCAACTGCTTCTTCAATTGGATTGTTTCTGTCATTGTATGGACACAGTCTTGTTTGATGTGCTCCTACCATTTGTCTTGTATGGAGTCTTTTATCTAAATCCAAAGCAATGCAGTCATCAGGGCTGGGATTCAATAATGGCTCGGCAGGAGCTGTCATCCACAGTTTGCTATTCATCTTGTAAAAGGCTTTGAGTTTTCAAAGTACCAACTAAGGTTGGCATTTCAATGCCACGGTCGGATCACTTAAAGTTCTTTTGTGTTCACAAGAAAAGGAAGTGAAATTGAGAAGTGGGGTGGATTAAATGGCCAACCTACTACCCTACCTGACTTCATAAGGGTAACTCCAAGGCACCCAAGGGAAAAGGACATTAGTTGACCTGACCCTTTCTGCAGTGGGACATTGCTATGAATCGTAAATGCTTTCACAGACTTTTATTTCAAACTGAGTTCCATTGCTATAATTAAGAGGCAACAAATTACAGAAATTGACAAAAAGGGGAAATCTTTTAAAAGGTATGAAAACAGAGAGAATTCCTTGGGACATTTTATCCATCAAAGAATTTAGTAAGGCAAACAGTTTTAAAGAACTTTACAGATAAATAAACTGAACATGAAGGTCTGAACATCGCTTCAAGTGTTGGATGCGGCTATTGTTCTCTTCATGGAAACAGACCCAAGTGGGACTGAAACATTGGGCCTGTTTGTTGGGTTTTGTTGCTGGCATCTTGCCTGCTTGCTACTCAATGTGGACTCAATTTCCTAGTCCTGTGGCTATGTAGGTGGATGTCATAAAGAATTAGCATAAGAAATTCTATGTTAAAAGTTCTTGGGCCGGGCGTTGGTGGCGCACACCTTTAATCCCAGCACTCGGGATGCAGAGCCAGGCGGATCTCTGTGAGTTCGAGGCCAGCCTGGGCTACCAAGTGAGCTCCAGGAAAGGCGCAAAGCTACACAGAGAAACCTTGTCTCAAAAAACCAAACAACAACAACAACAAAAAAAAGTTCTTGGGACCATGGGATAAATTAAGCTGAACACATGTGTAAGACTCATGAGATTCAACCACATTACCTTCAGGTACTGTGCACAGTACCTGAACACAAAAGAAGGTAGAGCCATTTACCAAGGACAAAGTCACTCTGCTGCTGTATTCATTGTTCCTTCACCTGGCTTGGCCCTCAACTTGTAGTTTTGGAATGAGATTGGCTGGGCAGAGCTAAAAGAAAGCACAAAGAACTCAGATTTGCAGTGAAGATAGCGGAACTGATTGACTATATAATCTTGAGATTCGATTTCCCTATCTATGATGAAGGATTTCAAAGATTTCAAAGATACTTTTCTTCCAAAACACAGTATGATTCTGTTGAATGTAATACATGATAACTATACTTTCTGCATGGATATATACTCATCTCTTCACTCATAGTTTCTCAATATATCAAAAAATACACATTGAATTCCTTCTGCTTGTTAGGTCTGTGTCAGTGGCTCAGACTAGAATAGGTTACAAAAGAATATTTTTGATTCTAGCCACATAAAACATATCATAGTCTGAGAAGCATACTTTTATAAAGGATGATAATTGGCTAAAATTTGGAATTGCGACAAATACTAAAACTGCAAGAACACATTGTGAAAATGTGTTAATGGTTTAGGGAAAAGCTTCTCTGAGGAGATGCAAACCAAGCTGATGTCTAAAGATGGAGAAGATGTCCTCAATGCCATGATCACTGTAACCCCTATTCTTAAGAATAAAGAATCATTGACAACTTTAACACAATATAGTATAATCAGATCCCCTTTCTGTCTCTAGCCCTAAGATAGATGGTTCTGTCAAAAGGAAGGAGAAGAGTTGAAGAATGGAAAAACTAGCATGCTTCCTGAAAGAAGAGAGGTAGAATTAATTTGTATCAGGAATGCTGAGAGATAGGATGCTACTTGAGCCTAAAATAGTAAGACTTGTAGCAGGACCCATGTAGAGCTGTGTGATGTCCCAAGTCCAGCCATTGGGGCTGGGCCCTGAATTTGAAAACATTATTTTGTCCAATTGAGAACAAGTTGCAGAGATACCTGTCAATTCACAAATGTTAAAGAAAAAGATAACTTTACAGAAAACAAAAACAAAATGAAAAACCTTCAGCCTTTCCCTTCTCATACATCATCTAATGATGGTTGCCATGGGGGCACATGCTAATATCTGTGGCGCTAACACAAAATTCCAATGCACCCTAAAGCTAAATCATTACAATAGTTAGACTAAAATGAGCAGACTATGGAACTTGCCAGCTCTTTGTATAGTGCATAATCTGTTACATGTCACTTTGTGAGCATGCTTCTCAGAAAGGTCACAGTGAGTTGAAAATTCTGATTGATCATTCTTAAAGGTGACTGACATATTACTAAAAAAAGGAAGAATTTAAAATCAGTCTCTTATTCTCAAAAAGTCACTTCTGGATGTCTGTCAGGTCCACAGTTAAAGTAGGAAGGCAGTTTATTTTGGTTTGAAACATCCTCTCCAATTTTCTTAAAATTCTCACCAATACACTCATTTTTGCCAGTGGGTTCTCAGCATTCCTAAATTCCACTGCCTGCTATACTGTTATCCTGACTGTATTTCTGCCCATCTTGTAATAATTCATTTACCTTATGTGCCCTTCAAGGCTACATTCAAATTTTTCTTCCGCAAGGAAGATATTCTACTGTTTCTTTGGTCTACTAAAAATTTTACCTCTAATTTTACACTTTTATTTCTAAATATCTAATTTTAGTGAATATAACCATGTTAATATTTATAACCATATACTAAATTATTTCAGCGTATTGACTGTATTATATACAAAGCATATACGTGTGCATATATCTCAGAGAAACGAACACACATATATGTATGTAATTTTTACTTAATTTTCATAAATTCATTCTAATAGCATTTGAGAAAAGAATATATGAAATAATAGTAGACAATATATATTAGAAAATATTATAATAGATGATAGGCAATAAGTTGTTTTTTAAGGGCCTAAACATATGTGGTGGCACACACCTTTAATCCCAGCACTTGTGGGTTAAAGTCAAGAGGATGTGGGTGAGTTTGAGACCAGCCTGGTCTACACAATGATCTCCAGAACAGTCAATACATATATAGAGATCCTGTTTCCAAATGTGGGGAGGAGTAACAGCTAAAGATTGTTTCAAATCTTTTAGAGAGAGGTAGAAATCATCAAAATACAGTACTCATATATAAAATTCTCAAAGAATAATTTAAAATTTTGCCGAACTACTTGAAAGAAACTCAAATATGTAGAAAATGAGAATCTTACATAATTCAAAATGATTTTTCTTGATCCAGCTCATTTTTTGTTTAACTAAATTTAATTAAGCAAACATGAGGAAAGGATTCCAGAAAAGAAAAAGTCTATTTTTAATTTTTTGAAAACTGAATGAACTGTTTCAATAAAAAGGCAAATACATGGTTGTAATATTGTGAAAGAAATTGGTTTATCTGGGTTAATTTTTCTACACTGTGCAAAAGCTGGAGGAGTATCTCTCTTTTAAGGATCTCTAATATTAAGAATTAATTAGATGATCAATGAAATAAAATAGAAAAAAATTTAAAATCTGGGCCCAAATACTTTCAAGTTATGCAGGGAATTCATGGAATCATGAATACAGCCTTTACTACAATTAATGTGCTGGACAATTATGAGAATACTTTTTAAGATTAATAGATGCTAATAAAACTGTAGAAGCAGACTCACTTTGCTTATTCAAATCCATCAAAATACTGTGCATGACTCTCTTGAAGCTGCCAGGTCCCACCCAACCTGTAGAACACACCTGAATAGAGAAGTGAGGATTGAGAAATAATAGATAGGAAAGGCAGATATATAGTTGTAAAAGAAAAAGACAGAGACACATAGCTTCGGGAGAACTCGGAGTCAATACCACAGCAACCCTGAGTTTCTTTCTCAGGGCCCTTTTATACCCAAAGCAAAGGGGACAAACGGCCTCCCTCTCTCAAGAATGTCAGGTTTCAAGGTACAAACAAGTGTAAACACCTCCTTAATTCTCAAGACATCTGGTAACCACGCCTGTGGCCAAACATCCTGTTATCATGCCTTAAAGGGCAAAGATAAGCTTGAACTCTCTGACCTTGAGTCAAGATGGAATCTAGGCACAAACTGGGGTCACTATGGGCTCCCACATGAAGCATTCTAAGACAAAGAAGAATATTAGGCCTCAAAATTATCACCGGGTGTTTAGAAATGACTGCATCACTTGCATAAAGCATGGAAGGATGGGTGTGTCTACAGAGCCCATGGTCTTACTTTGGATTCTAAACCCTGTGCAGTCCTGTCTGTCTTTGTTTCCTATTTCATCTGGCTCAGTTCAGTCTGACATCAGACTCACTGGGTTCCTATCTGGACTTTAAGCACGAAGAACCCAAGGGCATACATGCTGTGTCTTCACTGCGCTTGGAGTATTTGTTTTGTTTTGTTTTCATAGTATAAGTGACTTTTGTCACTCCTAGTTTTAGTTGAACTGAAACATTTCACTCATAGACCAGTCCTGACTGACCACTCAGTCTGATGTAAGGCTTTTTCCCATTAATCTCAATCTCTAACATCAAGACATGTGTATGCATGTTTCATATTGACTATGAAACATCCCCATATATACCCAGTGGACTCATATATATCTCACCTCAGTGTTTAATATACCATACTCATCTTGAACAGTTCTGCTTTGACCATCTACCAACATTACAGCAGTTAGTGGCTATGAAGTCTTCCAAAGTCCACACACCATCATTAGTTCTTTCAAATGCTGTAATGTCATATTTGCCCTTTATTATTCAGATTAGGTCTTCTCTCTCCACTTGAGGTGAAGGTAAAGTAGCCCCATCTCATTGTTGGGACTGGGGGGTCTCCCAATAATGGGGGACAGACTACATAGACAACTATCAATATACATATTCTATAAGAAGTTAAAGTTGAGGAACTTTTCGTGGATAAAATAACTTAAGTGTATTTTTTTGTTAAGTATTAAATAATAGCAAAGTCACATTCGATTAATCTTCTAGAAAATTCCATAATTCATTACTTGGGAGATAAAAGTGAAAAGAATAAATAATTAGCATCACTATGAAAATAGTGCCAACCACACATTCTTCTTCAAAAGGTCCTAGAAGCTCACAGGTATGTCTGGACTGTGTTTTGGGAATTAAACCAGAATAATACAGGTGTTTTGTGACAAGTTTTATTTTATTTTATAGGGTCTTGAAAAATACATATTTAAACTATACTCGCTAATGATGTTTCACTCAAACAGATGTATACAAATATAAAGCTTTATAGAATTCTCTCTTTATAAACTGGGGCAGAGAATCAAACTGGTAAAAACAAATCAAAATAACCTTTCTAATGTTAAACAATTTCACATATGTTAACTAAATCCATTCGTCTTCCCTGTTATCCTTTATTCATTAGATCTATAGATAAATAATAAACGTAACAACCTTATGCCTTGAAACTGACATATAATCTATGCCTTGACAAATTTAAAAATACAATATGGATACATTTGTTTATTTTCTCTGTGTGGAGAAGGTTTGCCTAGATTTGTAACACAAAGTGAACGTTAAATGAGAATTCTGTCCAGTAGCACTTCAAATTTAATGTACCAGCTCCGCCTCACCCACAGCTTCACAAAGAAGGGCCTGCTCTGCTTTACCTGACAGGCCAATGTTTTAAACAGTTTAAGATAATGCTTAAAAACTATTCCCCAAGAATTCCTGCATTCCAAATTGTTAGCTATAAACTTCTCCTTCGTGCAGAAACATCTTTCCCTAGGAAGGGTCACTGGGTAAAAGAAGAGCCTATCTCCATATGTAAATTTCAAAGTACTTAGATTGTTTTCTTAATTTTATTCAGAAAGAAAATTTGGAAACTAAAGAAATCACCAACCAAGAAACAAGTGTTGTTATCCACCAAATAATTTTTAACTTAATATTTTTGCTCCCTTAAATGCTTTCAATGCAATTACTGCAAAGGTCAACAAAGATGGAAGTTTATCATATCTTTTCTACTTTTAGAAGTATTATGTATTCTTTATGAAAAAAACATTAAAGTAGAAAAATGCCTAAAGAAATACATATTTGAAACTTCCAGATCTATCTGGACCTGGTGGCTGTATTTGAAAAGCTGAGCAGGTGGATCCCTGGAAGATTGGGGCCTACCTAGGTATCCAGGGAGATCCTGTCATTAAAAATATAAAATTTCCAAATCCTACAGTTTGTAGATCAAAAGATAGAAGTTATCATTTATTTAAAATATTGAATTAAATTAAATTATTAACATACTCTAAAACATATCTTCTAGGTTCTAACTCATTTTGTATTTAACATGTATTCTGATTTTATTCTGAAATATTTCATGATTTCTTTCTTAAGGTTAGGTTAGCTATTAATGGTTTTCCTCAAATACATTAAATGATTTTTTTAGCATTCTTGTTTATTTTTATCATGCTATCAATTATTGCTACACATGCATTTTAGCATTTGGAATTTGTATTCTCTATCCAATGAATCAATCAGTAAAATTCTTGAGAATTTAGTCTTGATGTATAATAAATGCTGTCTCTCATTTCAAGTATACTGTCTTATGGATTTATTTGCAAGTTCTTAATCACAGAAATGTATTCATGCAGTTGATGCATAGACTAAATTGAGAGCAGTTCTCTTCAGACCTGTTTTGTGACTACAGAGATATTGTCATCCTGTACTACGTCTTCATATTCATTTAATGTAACATTTACTCCAACAGCAATAACTAACCAAAGCCAAAGCCATATTTGAATAACTGGTATGGTAGTTTAAATGTAATTGGCCCCCATAAGCACATAGGGAACATCAATATTAGGAGGTGTGGCTTTGTTGGAATAAGTGTGGCCTTGTTGGAGGAAGTGTATCACTATGGGGGTGGGCTTTGAGGTCTCCTATGCTCAAGCTATGCTCAGTATAAACACAGTTCACTTCCCGTTTCCTGCATTTTTAAGATGTAGAACTCCCAGCTCCTTCTCCAGGACTATGTCTGCTTGAACACTGCCATGATTCCTACCATGATGATAATGGACTAAACTTTTGAAAAAGTAAGCTATCCCCAATTAAATGTTTTCCTTTAATAAGAAGTGTGTGCCATAGTCATGGTTTCTCTTCACAGAAATAGAAACCCTAACTAAGACAACTGTGGAGATAGCAGTAAGAACTACAGATTAATACACATACTATACAACATACACTCTATACCAGGAGGAAGTAACAAACAAGTGAGTGAAATACATAATACAGTAGTTAAGAAATAAATGCCACTAAAATATAAAAGAAGAAAGGAAGATACAAAATGTTGGCATTAGACAGTCAAACATTGGAAGGGATGTTCTTGATTTGTGGGATCTTATATCTCTGCATATAATACATTTGAAAGCAGAATTACTTGATAGTAAACATATGATATAATATCTTCAAGAAGATATTTTTTTCCTCTGGAGTTCTATCTAAAACAAATTTTCATGTCATCTCTTTTTTAATCACTGGATGATTTCTTTTTTAAATAAAGACCTTATTTTTAATAGAAGGTAAGGAGGCTACTTTCTAATTTCACATTTTAAAAGTTGTATGATTCTACCCTTTCCACTGAAAGGCCACTAGTCAAAAGCCTTTTAGCTGCTGTAATAGTCTGTTCTTCACTTTTATAATGAACTATCTGAGGCAGGAAATTTTTATAAGGAAAGGGGGCTTACTTAGCACATAATTCTTAAGTTTCGATGCCATGCCACAGCATTGGCTCAGCTGGCATGGTCTGGTGATAGACGGCATCACCATGACAGGAGTCTATAGTCAAACAGAAAATCATATCACAACACCGAGAAACATACGCATGATGGGGGCTCTGCAATCTCTCCAAAGGCACCTTGACTAACGTCTTCCACCAGAATTTGCATCTCAAAGGTATTGTCACCTCAACACTAGCATGCCGTGGACCAAGGCAACATGGTCTATTCCAGTGATACAGCACTGTAACTCAAGTGTTTGGATTGCTGTTTTGAGGGGTTCTGTTGTTGTTTTTGCTGCTGCAGTTGTTTTAACTCTGTCAATTCAGCATATTTGTTCTGCCAGAATGAGCTGGAGATGAAGGAATGATGACTCATGAGTACTTTTCCTGGCTGAAAGGAAAAATTATTGTACTCTCTCACTGTAGAAAAGAGGTCTGGGAGGATAGGTCAAGGTAACTACAGTTTTGCACATTAATGTAGTAGTGTCCTAATTATTTTTAAAGGGAAAAAAAATCTTTCTCAAGTAGAAAAACTCTCAAGAGTTTTGATGATGGTTGGGAAAAATAATTGTCCTTCTTCTCTAGGCTATGAGTAGATGCAGTTCCTCACATTGTAAAAAGATGGGGAGCTGTAAAGAGGAGAAATGACTCATAAGCTGTCACAATAGTAGAAATGCCTGACATGCCATCACACACCATCTTCCTTCTAGCTTCTGTAAGGAGCAAGGGATAGCCCAAATGCTTCAGTGTCCAGAGTGACAGAGATGTTGGTTAAAATTGACAGCTAGTGCATATCTCAGAAAGTTGCTGCTGTGATGACAGCATTTTGAAAGAACAACTCAAGACTAGTGCCACATTTAAAAACTAAATTTCAGAGAGATTTTATCTCAGGGAACAGTGTCCATTAGAGCTGGAGGCAGCCAGCAGGGTGAGAAAGAGAGCCCCCAACTAAGACTCTCTACTGTAGAAAATGCAGAGCAAGTCCACCAACACTGAGTACAAACAGGAGGCACAAAAAGCTGAATCTCCCTCTCTTTGGGCCAGGATAACAGGAAATTTCTACCAAGTTTAAAGGAGGGGATAATCTTGAATTGGAGATGGAATTTAAGAAGGAAACTCTCAACTTTACAAGATGGTGCCCAGATGAAGTTTTTAGCATTTTGAGATAAATAGAAGCTTGGGAAATATTTATTTCAAATAAAGAAAAACAAACATAAATAAGCCTTTGCACATGCATTAATAGAACATTTTGATAAAGAGTTTTATACATTTGTTGTATGAGGATACAAAGGTTCTGGTCCTAGACTTACTAACCTATGATAAAATGTTTTTTAATGTAGCCAGCCTTGAATTCAAGGCAATGAAATTCAAGAGTTCATTTGCACCACAGAACTTAAAACTTGCAAACCAATTGCATTACTTCTGTAGTGACATGTATTTTCTGATCTCTCATTTCTTCTCTTCCACTTCCCTGGCAGCAGGGAGGCTGTATGGTTTGTCCATGATTCTATGGTAGTGGTGAGTACATCATTAAAAGCTCAGTGAATGTCTGTGAGATGAATAAATGATTTTAACAAACAAATTAATCAGGATTTCCAGAAAGCTCCTAGGGTGCAAGTATCTCCTCCCTTTTGCCCCAGAGTGTCTCCAGAGTAGGCCTCAGTGAGCAGAGGCATTTTAGAGAAATAAATTTGAGAGGAAAATCTTTCAGCACACTTAACAAGTCACTCCATGAGGTGACCTCAAAACTTGCCTTTGTTTTAATCTCTACCTAAATGAAATGTCTGTGATTTTTTTTGACATTTCTATAGATCAGAAAACAGCACATTATATACGACATATTTTAAAGATGATTGCCTACGTTTGACAGTTTTTTCACACTTCTAATAATTTTTCTTTTACTTTGTCCTGACATGTCATCATATCGTCATTTAAGAAACCTCATCCTTGTTTTGAAATTAACACATCTTACATTGAGCTTACTACTTTCACATCTAAAAAGTAATTAGTGTTTCATGGAAGAGCCATACTTAATAGTAGTTACTGCAATTGGCAACTTTACTGGGGTCTGTTGTTCATATTGTTTTATGGTTGTAAGATCATTTCGTGTGAGATCTCACAGGATTTTCAGTATGCCATGTCTTCTCAGTGACAGCAGGTACACAGATTTTAACCAGGCTGACAAAGTCCCTCCCCCCAGCTCCACTTGAGTGACATTTCATCTCTGCTGAACAGTAAGTCCCCATTCCCATCCACTCCCAATCTCTGGCATCTTCTCCTTGAATTGTACAAACTTGACAGTTCTGATACTCATATAACTTGCCCCGTGCAATATCTGTCTTGCTTTAACTGTCCATTTGCATTTAGTACCTAGTTCTCAAATTCTATCCACAATATTGCATATGATTTTCTTCTTTTTAATGTCAGAACGAGATTCTATTTTATGTGTACATTGTTTTCTATCTTTCCTTTTTATTTTTGGTGTCAAGGGGGGAGTGACTCAACAGCTCTGTCCATAATAGGCAAGTAATCTATCACTGAGCTATGATTTCAGCCCCTTTAAAATTTTAGTTTGATCAGCATTTAAAATTAAAATTAAATATATATATATATATATATATATATATATATAAAATTGAATGAATACTGCAAATGTAATCTATGAATACCACAAATGTGATTAATATCATGAGTGTAATTAATGAATATCATGAGTGTAATTTAAAAAATAAAGAAAGAAAGAAAGAAAGAAAGAAAGAAAGAAAAGAAAAAGAAAATAAAGAAAGTGATTCCATTAAAAAAAAATTTAGTTTGAAACCAGGGCTCACAAAGTAGACAAAAGAATCCTTTAATTTTCAGGTTGTAAATAATGTTATTATATGAATGTAGGGAGGCTAATGGGGAGGTGGCAGTGCATGCCTTTAATCCCAGCACTCCCTTGGGAGGCAGAGGTAGGCAGAGCTCTGAGTTCAAGACCATCCTGTCTACAGAGTGAGTTCCAGGACAGCCAGAGATACACAGGGAAACTCTGTTTCAAAACAAAAACAAAAACAAAAACAAAACAAAAGAATAATAACAAAAAAAGCATGAATGTGTGGATACTCATGTATTTTGGGGGTCCAATTTTCCAGTCTTTGGATTAATTCCAAAGACTTCAGGTTTATAGTACAATGCCTGCTTTTGTGAATAGAAATTTTCTTAATTACAAAAGTAATTTACATATTTCATATAGTTTTTATATGTAACATATAATGGATTTGAATATAGATTATTAAAATTAAATAAGGTTTTGTCAGAATTCATTATGTAATCATTATATGATCTTGGGTAAGTAACAAGCTACATAAATACAAACTTTCCATATTTTAAAACTGTAATTGACATATAACAATCTCAAATATGGTAACTCACTTTATATTTTATAACATTTATATGTTATAATATGAAAATATCGATTCAAATTAAAGATGTTTTAAGATAGTTTAAATTCCATTTTATATAATAGTTATATATTTATTGTATCAAGAATATATACATGCATATATATTTAAATACATACATGTTCATGTATGTACACATACACATATACACACATGCATTTTTATACTTTTTACTTCATAAAAATAATGAATAGACTTAAGAACTGTTAGCGTTACAGTATTACATGTAGGCATATGTGTATGGGAACATGTACCTACTTAAAGTTTTAAAAAATAGAGAACAAAAAGTCCCCCAATTTATTGGCCATTTTTTGGCATTCATTCTGCTATTCATTTCTAAACTTACTTATCTTGGTTATTAAACTTTCTGAAAATATTGCCTATCCCCAAATTCCATTAAAATCTTAGAGCTGCCTACACTCTTGTTGGGAAACTCAATAATTCTTCAAATAATTTCTTTCTAATGTTTCTTTTGAAAAGCTTTAGATAGTTGATAGTTTCCTCCAACTATTAGGTCAAAATCAGACTCTTGACTCTGTATGATTTTCATTGGCTCACTTTATTTCCATCAATGCTTGTTCTTTCCCTCATTTCCAGTCCTACTCATTATACCACTGAGGGACATCAGGAGATGACAGGCCAAAATGTGGCCTGCTAAGACAGGATACATCTGAGCAGAAGAAGGGAGCTAATCAGTGCCTCTCAGACCCGTCTCTACTCAGATGACTAAGAATAATAGATGTCTCCCACGATGTAACGGTGGAAGTCAGCCTTAGCGGCTGGAAGCTAGTCATCCTGCAGTAGCATCCAAGATATTGTTAAATCCTAAACTGTGAGGATGAAGTTTCTTCTCACGTCTATGTGTAGAATAATAACTCATGTAGCATCTGTGGGAGAATTGATAAAAGTAGCTGAACTGTGAGAGTCCGTCATAAAAAGTTCCCAGACTTGTTGTGAGATTTGCTTCAATGGAAAAGACACCAAGTTGAGCTAAGCCACTGAGTTATATTCCCACAGAACAATCACAGATGTCTCAAAATAAAACTAAAATATAAAAGAACACACTTTTGTTTTAGGAAATGTCTACACCTTGAAGAGCCAAGCCAATTCAAATTGTCCCAGTTTGAGGAGTATCAAATTATATTCACTAATATGCAGATAATCTAATTCTTTATATTATGTCATATTATGAACAGAATTAAATTTTTATCTATTCTCAGTTAAGTCCAAACAAGATCTCCAGTCCTATATGCTCATTTAGCACTGACTTATAATGTTTACTTATATTTCATTTTGATCATTGCATGTAGTTTAGTAGTATATGAACAATTCAATATTCCAGCTTGAAAGAAACTACTGTAATGGGCAATACACATGTCCATGGCTGAATTTCCAGGTAACACTGTTTCTCATAGAACAAGCATTCCAAGTCCATTGTCTCCTCAGGAAGAATCCCAAGTACCTTGAGTGGTTTCCTTGGCAAATATTCAAGTTTTTATATTAGTACTGAACTCACCCCTACCTGTCACCATTTATTTTCTGCCTTTCTGTTTTATGAGTTGACCATGACATTGTGCCAGGACTATAGTTGCTGGCAGTGCTAGAACTTCCTGCATGGTTCTTACTACATCTATTAGTCTCACGTGCCTTGGGATGACTAAGAATAGTGTGATAAAGAGGTGGTTTTGACCTAAGTTATAATGTAGTGGCACCCTTAATATCCCTTAATAAACAATGATCAGTTGATCCTAAGACTAGGAACACGGCTAAATTCTAATTCACATTGACTTGTGAGGCTTAAATATATAAGGATTTATAGGGCCTGCCTCTAGACCACCTTACAGACCATGGAACAAGTGAGTAGTCACTGGTGGAGGTAGGTATCAGGAGAAAACAGAACGTAGGAAAACCATGAGGGCTGGAGGAAAATTCACAATGATAAGATTTATCATTGTGAACATGAGCTTCGGATGAGTGTGAGTGATATGAAATTTTTTGGAATATTAGGGCTTTGAGAACCAAGAATAAACTCCATAAACATGGCCATCAGCAGTATAACAGGAACAATGGGACCACAGTCAGGAGAATTTTCTCCATGTCTAGTTAATTAAAATTTTTTTCTATCAGCTCTAAATGGGACGTTTATTTCATAGCCCTTCCTGCAAAGTACAGGGATCATTAAGGAAGAGGAATCACAAAAGACTATGCTATAGAAGTAGTGGCCACTTGCAGAGATAGAATATTTGCTGGACATGACTGTGCCCTTTCACATAGCAACTCACAGAACCTGTGACTCAAAGTACAACACTTTCAAAAGATCATGCCAGCCAAAATTCTTTTGTGTGGGGGAGATATGTCCATGAAGTCACACACCTTGCAGAGAAGTTGTAAGCAATTGATGGTTGCGGGGGAAGGGTGAGTCAGTTAATTTCAGGGATGCAAACCTTGAGCAGCTATGCTTGCTCCAGTAGATTGTCATCTATCCAAATGCATACAAGCAGCACTAACTGTGCTCAGAGTGTTAAAAAGAAAAAGCAAGTGCATATGAAATTGAGAGGGAAAGGTACTTGATATGGGATAGAGAAGGAATTGAAGAAGAGGGACTGGGGATAGATTTGATCAAAACATATTATATGCCTATATGAAATTATTGAACAACGTAAAAGTAAAAAGTGTCCATTCAAAATACAGCTGGTAGCTAGGTACTCATGATTTTTCTGCTTTCTCTGAAATATCTAGGAGTACTAAATTGTGATACAATAATCATCTTTGAATGTATATAGCAACATTTATGCAATTAACACAGAGATGCACAACTTGACAATGTGCAGAGAGCAACCGATTTTGGGGCTCTCAGCCCTAAGTGGGATGTCTTTATCAAATCTCTACCCTCAAGGCTCAGGGATTATGCTGAAGAGGAGGCAGAAAGATTGTAAGAGCTGGAGGTGGTGGAGGAATCCAAGGAAACAGCATCCTAAACACAACAGGACTTATGCACACATGAACTCACAATGTGATGAGATAGTAATTGTGATATGAATTGTGAAAGACTCTAATCCTCAGTGTAGGAGACTGGGAAGTTGCTATTGAAAACAAAGACACTATTGGCACTGTCTTCCTCATCTCTTTATATTTAGGCAACCCTCCTGACCAGTTCTCAGGTTTACTGGAAATAAAGGAAATCATCACTTTCTAATTAATGTGTATATTGTTTACCTCCCACATTCTCTACTCCCAACCTTTTCTACCTTACATTAATATGATGAATTCATGAACTCACGGACAAATGGAAGGAACCTAGGTAGAGATATTACTCGTGTGATAAGATCCAAGGCAAGATACTGTGTAGGGACACTCAAGCAGGGACAATAATGAAGCTGTTAGTATGCTATATCATTGAATTTGGGACTATCTGTTACAAAATAGACTAAAGTAGAAAAATTAGGAAATATTTATATTAGAATAAGACAATCAGGAACATGACAAATGCAAAGAAAAATCTTTTATTCTTTATTAAGAAATTTTTTATTCATTTTACATATTGACCACAGATCCCCCTCTCTTCTCTCCTCCTGATCCCCCCCACTCAACCCACCCACCCCCATTTTCTCCTCTGAAAAGGTATGATCACCCATGAGGAGTTAGCAAAGAAAACCTTAATGAAAAACAAAGTCCTATATATCCTTATTTCTTAATCCACTCATGTTTCTGTAACAGAACACCATGGACTAGAGGCCTGTAAAGAAGAGGAAGGCCCCAGTATACGTAATTTCTGGTAAGACCTACTTCCTGATTCTCCATGCTATGTTCTCACATAGTTGAATGGGCAAGGGAGCTCTCTCTACAGTCTGTTCAGCAAGGGCAGAGACCTTGTTTCTGGCAGTTAGACCATAACAACCTAATCACCTCTGAAAGCTTCCATCTTATGATGTCATCATACTGGGGTGTTAGTTTGTCAACACATGAGCTGGAGGATGGGCACACCAATCTAGATCTAGGACATCTTTTATGTCAACTCTCAAAGTTGACTGAGCTTTCTCTGTCAACTATAAATATCTAAATCAATGATGACCTTAGCCTTTGTGTTCAATTATTGAAACTAAAGTAGTCTCCTAATTAGTCTGTCTCCACCTCTGGCCAGTCCCTAATTTTCCCCTGCCTCTAAGAAAGTATATACCTTCATAAATATAAGTTGGGGTTAGGGGGATAACTCAATTCTTGCTGCTCGGGCATGGGGACCGTTTTTTTTTTTTTGTATTTTATTTTATATAAGAGATTTTCTAGTCATTTTACATATCAGCCATGGATTACTCTGTCCTCCCTCCTCCCACCCTGCAGCCTTCCCCTCCAATCCACCCCCCATTCTTATATCCTCCAAGGCAATTTTTTTTAATATTTAGTTTTCCAGTAGCCTTGTAAAAATATCTGGCTCTAGATGAATGCTCTGTCATCTCAATGATGGCTGGGAGAGACATTAAATCTTTGGAACTCCTGACCAGCTAGTCTAACTGAAACAATGAGCTCCAGGTTCAGTGAGAGACC
>CABHPP010149142.1:0-41723 GCA_902168425.1 Peromyscus attwateri | reverse complement strand
ACCCTGCGAAGGAGAAGTAGATGAGATCTACATGAGCGGACTGGGTGAGGAGGGTAGCAGAGAGCGAGGAGTGGGGGATGAGAACATAGGGAAATGGGAGGGTCAAGCTGGAGCAGGGACAGAGTGGGAGGGCAGGGAGGAAGATACCATGATAGATGAGGACATCATGGGAACAGGAAGAGGCAGGGTGTTGGGGAGGCTCTCAGGAATCCACAAGGATGACCCCACCTTGGTCTGCTGGCAGTGGTCCAGAGGGCGCCTAGACCGGTCTACTCTGGTGACCAGCCTAGCAAATAACCTAGCTGTCATCATAGAGCCTTTGTCCAGTGACTGATGGAGGCAGATGCAGAAGGCACCAGCCTGAGCTCTGGGAATCCAATTGATGAGAGAGAGGGATTCTGCAGGTAAGGGACGTGGAGATCATGATGGGAGGACATGCAGAGATGACCGGCCACACTAGTGGCTGTGGAGCCCCCATGGGACTGGACTAGGCCCTCTGGACACGGAAGACGGTTGTTTGGCTCGAACTCTTTGGGGGACACCCAGGCAGGGGGATTGGGATCTGTCCCTGATGCATGAGCAGGCTTCTGGGAATTGGATGCCTGTGGTGTGATGCCTTGCACAGCCTTAGTGCAGTGGGAAGGAGCTTGGACCTGCCTAGGCTCAGTTTGCTGGGTTCTGCTGACTCCCCATGGGAGACCTCGATTTGGGGGATGTGGGGATATGGGGTAGCTTGGGAGGAGGGAGGAGGGAGGAGGGAGGAGGAGGGATCTGTGGGTGGTATGTGAAGTGAGTAGAAAATTTCTTAATAAAGAAAAATGAAAAAAAAAAGAAATTGTTAACAAATTTAACGAACAATTATTTGATGGGAAAATATACCTGGAATTTAGGAGAATTTGGCAACTAGGAACATGATAGAAAAAGTTTTACAACAGTTTTCTATTTTTCTCTGATTTTCTAATTTCAAATTAGTTGAAAAAGTGAGTGATTATCACTGCTAGGATGTGTTAGATAAAGTTATCCACAGCATGAGTTGTGATATAGATTGTGGCAGCTTTATTTCTCCCAATCCTTTGATTAATCTTTATGCTTTTAAGTAAATATAATAACTATGAAATTTATTTTATAAGTTTGAATATGTAAGATAGCATTTCTTATTGTCATGTTAAATAGAAAATTTATTTTGGATAATAAGTTCTTAAACAGTATTGGAAGTGTTACTAGTGCATTTTCAATGAATAATCCTTATTTTGTAGTAATACATGTGCTAGAAAAATATTACTATTATTTAGGTACATTTAATCATTTTCATGCATGCAAATAGATAAGCAATTAATATTTTATAGAATTCAAATGATTAAATGTTATTCTTACTATATATGTACTATATTATATTTTCTCTATTGTTATTATATTTTCAGTGACATGATGGGCACATTTAATTCCTTTAGTTTACCACAAGGTGGCTATTACTGTGTGTGTGTGTGTGTGTGTGTGTGTATGTGTGTGTGTGTGTGTGTGTGTGTGTGTGTGAGAGAGAGAGAGAGAGAGAGAGAGAGAGAGAGAGAGAGAGAGAATAGTGGGGTGGGGTTCTTATTTTTATTTATTTATTTATTTATTTATTTATTTTTTGGTGTAGAATTAGTTGAAGCACATGACTTTTTTTTAAAGGAGCTTTTGTTTTCAGGAGGAATGCCTTTCCTGAAGATGTCACTAGAAACATCAATAAAGTGTTTGATTTAAAATTAGCTCTGAAAAGCAACATATTTAATTTATTTAATCCAAAGTACATAAATGCAAATAGATTTGCCTACAAACCCAAACTGCCCTTTTCCTTTGGAATTCCAGACACAACATAGCTTCTTCCCGTCAATAGAAAACCTTGTCTGAGCACAATGCTATTCTTACCTTTACCCCAGGGAGAAGATGAATTTGTTTCAGGGATAGGAAAGAAAGGCAAAATGTTACTGTCTTAGCAGCATTTTCATCACATTATCTAAGACTCCTGAGTATTTCCTAAGATATTTCTGATGCTCAGTTTGACAATAACAAAATCCATCTTCCAAACCGCAACTTAATTTCTGTAGTTGTCAAATGTATGTGAAGCCTCCACCATTAGCAAAGCTGAAGTGGGATTGGAAGCAACAGTGGTGCTTCAGGGATAGGCAACTGCAGTTGAAAAAGTGATGTTCAAGTACGTGTGTGCTTTAAATTTTAGGACATTGATGAAGGTCAGATGGTCAGTGATTCATTTCCTGTACTTGTCATTATGTTGCTCTTTACAACCAGTTTCTGGAAGTGACTGACAACAGAAATAATCCTGCAGCTGTGTTCTTTGTGCAATATGAAGAAATACATTTCAGACTCAAAACTGACAATTGTTTTGACTATTAAAAATACTCACAGTGGGGAGGCAAACCGGGTCAGTGGGTAAAGGTGTTTGATGCCAGTCTGACAACTTGAGTTTGATCCTCAGGACCTACATAGTGGAAGGAGATAACTGGTTCCCACAAGTTGTCCTCTGACCTCCACACACATGCATTTACACATTTACACACACACACACACACACACACACACACACACACACACACACACAAAATAAACAAGATATAACAAATATAGAAATATTCATAGCATATGAGCAAAGGGACCAAATACACAGCACCAAACCTTACCTAAGAATCAAAGATATGATGTAGTAGGATGAAGTTAAGGGAATTAATGCAAGGTTTGTGCATAATAAATGGGTACTTTTGTTTATATATGTGTGAGACTACTCTTTGATATTAACAATGTTATACTAACTTCATCTAGAACTCGTAATGTCTGTCCTCTTTAGATGGCCTTTATTTTCATAGGATTGCATTCTATAATAGAGTTCCTCTTCTGTGGATAACAGTTGCCTTTAAGTTTTGGGATTAGAATCTTCCTAAACTAGAGCAATGACATAGTTACTTTAAAAAAGTTTCTGTGAGGTCCTAGTCCAAGCCTCAAAGACTGACTTTTCATGGCTGGCAAACACTTCCTGATAACAACTTCATTTTAAACCTCTTGGTTAGAGCCAAGAGGGCATCCAGGCCTTCAGGAAGGTGGGGGCTGGAGCTAGAGGGGAATGGCTCTGCTCTTTGGCCATTCCCTTCCCTGTGAAGCCCATCTCAATCATTTCAGCTCACTACATCTCCTGGGTGAAAAGGAGAATAGGGTCACCACTGTAAGATTCAGATCACAGATTTGAAAACATTAGTATAGTGGCTGGAATAGAGTGGTTGTCTAGGAAACATCAGAGATTTTTGTTGTTGCTGCTGCTGTTTTGTGGATAATTTTTGTTGTTATAGTTCATTTGTTTGATATCAGGTCTCATCTAGTCCAGGTTGTAACTAAGGATGACACTAAACTCTTGGCCCTCTTACTCTATCTCCCAAGTCCTGGGATTGCTGGTGTGAACCACCATATCCAGCTTCCAGAGACCCATTTTATGAAAATATTTCCTGGTTCTCTGTAAGGATGGTGTGATCCACCATATCCAGCTTCCAGAGACCCATTTTATGAAAATGTTTCCTGGTTCTCTGTAAGGATGATGTGGTGACAGTTTGACTGCAGGTTGGAGTGGCGTTAGCAAGGGTGTCCTCACAGTACACTTCATGGACTCATGGGACTGTCAATAGCTCAGTCTGCATAACCATCAGCATCTGTGGCTGCCCTGAATTGCTTCCGTGTGATGATCAACTGTGTTGATAATCAGGAACTCTGGAGGGTGGGGGAGGTGGGGAGAAAATCAGCAATTACTTGGTTCACTGGTCAGAAAGACAAAGGGGAGATCTTTCTGACAGTTTGACAATAACCATTTGAAAACAAGCCAACAAAACAGAAAGCAGTAAAAAAAAAAAGACATCAGGTTCAGAACTACACCAGCTCCGGTGAGGTATTTGTTACAGAAACAAAACATGCTTCTGATAAGCTACTTTCATAGATGGTAGTATAAGGTATAAATACCTGATTCAGGACAGCAGAAGTCTCAAATTTTACTTTAGAATGCCACTTTCTTTTTCCATTTTGTGTGTGTGTGTGTGTGTGTGTGTGTGTGTGTGTGTGTTTATGTTACAAGACGTGTGTGGATATCAGAGGACAACTTGCTGAAGCTGATTCTTTCTTTCATCATGTGATCATGTGGACTCTAGCATAGAACTCTGGCTGTCAGCCTTGGTGGGTAGTGCCTTTACTTACTGATCCATTTCACCAGCCCCTGAACACTATTTAAAGCTTTATATTTAACATTGTTATCCATATAAATTATGGCATTATGAATTAGTTAGTATGATTGATTTCTTTACTGTTCAGAATTCTTTTTTACATAAAGACTAAAGTGTTGGGATGGATAAATGGTTTTTGGTACAAAGTTCTAGGGTGTTGGAGATAAACCATCTCTTAGTGATGATCTGTGATCAGCATCATATCACAAACCTTAATAGTTTGTAACTTACTGGATTTTCAAAAGTACTTTTAAAAAGTTATTTTTAAAAATTCAGCATTTGTTGATACATCTGTTACATGCAAAAATAGAACTGTTAGCAATTCTGAAATGTTCTCAGAAATAATGAGACTTGGCTAAATGTACACAGTGCCTACAAGCTGATCTTTGAGGCGTCTAGGATGCACAGCTGGGTCTTGTTAATGGTGCCAGTGGAATTTGTAGCATTATCTATTTTATGACAGCCCCACACCTACTTTTACCTTATAAGGTAAAGACCCAAACTCTAAATGTCTATTATACATAGTCCTATATTTAGCAACAAAATGTGATTTTTGCAAGCCAAAAAGAAATAAGAATTCAGTCTCCAGATGCTGTTTTTGAAAGGCAGCATCTAAACACTTGCTGGCCAATGTCACGATAATGTTGGAGAAGAGAATTTCAGCCTGTTTTCCTGAAGGCATCACATAAAGCTAGCTGCTGCTGCTTCTGCTTCTTCTTCTTCTTCTTCTTCTTCTTCTTCTTCTTCTTCTTCTTCTTCCTCTTCCTCTTCCTCTTCCTCTTCCCCTCCTTCTTCCCCTCCCTCTTCCCCTTCCTCTTCCTCTTCCTTCCCCTTCTCTCCTCCTCCTCCCCCTCCTCCTCCTCCTCCTTTTCCATTATGAGGACTGAAAGGCTCATATGTATAACAGGGACTGACATAGATGAAAGTTCAAATGTTATAAGGACACTGATGAAGCAGTTCAGTCTTAAAAGAGTTTGTATTTAAAAACCTACTTTCAAATCTTCCTTTTCTTACATTGTAGGTGAATTTTCCTGGAAGTCATTAACATTATCCTTCTACTCAACCTACTTATAATTGACACTTTTGGAAAAGCTTCTTCACTTGTATATGATTCTTCTCTGAGAATCATCTTGATAAAGTTGAATGCTCCACTCTATCTTGAGAGACCATTTTTCTATGCAATAAGATCCAACTAGCTGTAGCTGACTGGTGAAAGAACCTGACCCTTTCTGGCCTACAAAAGACTTTTTCTGAGGTTGTCTTTTATAGCTATTTGTGTTTATTCGTTTGAAAGTTGAATAAGGCAGAAATTTTTCATAGGAGCTACTCGTGGCTTCCTTCAATATAATTAGAACAATGTATCCAGCTAGCCCAGAGAAAAGGGCTGAGTTAATTTCATTCTTCTTATGAACTTATGGAGACCTAATACAGTACTAATATCTTATAGTCTTCAAATACTAGAGTATATAAAATTCTCCCCCCTTTTCCAGATTATTTTCAGTAGGTCAACTTCCCACAGGCATTGCAATCAAAGGAGTTTCTGTTTGGTCCAGAAACCAAGAATGAGCACTTTGTTAATTAAGTACCTAGTTACCTAGTAACCACCTTCTGTTCTACTCAGACAAATTGTAGAGATTTCTCTTAAATCATTTTTATTTCACTTTGCTAAGACAGAAGCCCCCAGGGATATGGCAGAAACCAGGTTTTGGATACAAGACACTTTACTTCTTCTCTCTTGTCTTTTCTCTCCTCCTTCCCGCCCTCTGTCTCTTTTCTTCCTTCTTTTAGCCCACACCATGATCTGAGGGAATTCTTCTGCCCTAGCAGGGCTTTCCCTGGTATTCCTACAGACTAACCAAAGCCTATAGCTAAAATCCAATAATGAACTGGCCCATGTTTATGAACGTGAACTTGGAAGTGGATCCTCAAAGCTGAATCAGGCTTCATACAATTAAATTCCTAGTCTACAGTTCAGTGAGAACCCCTGATGCAGGTCACTCAGGTACAGGACTTCTGATTATGATCTCAGAGACTATTTCATCTGATAAATGCCTGATGTTTTTTAGTTATTGAATTTTGCATTCATTTTTATGCATAAATAACTATATAACAATTATTTAAATATTTATTAAAAGACTATCAGAGTTTAATTGGACTTACATATATACACATAGATGACTGCTCATAAAGAATGAGAAAGCCATTTTAAAAGTAATGGCTTTGTGAGAGCTTTGTGTCATCATGTGTGGTCTCAATATATGATGTGAAAGAAAAAACCACTGTTACATCAAAAAGGTTTATGAACTATATTAGCATCGTAAGCATTAACATACTTGAAAGAGTTGGAAACATTGTTGCAGACCACTGTTTACAAAACTGAATTGATCCAAATTTAGATAGAAGGAAAAGCCATTCCTTTTTGTAACGTTGTTTGCTCTTTATATAATCATGTATAAATATTTATAACATATGTACTCCTATGTACATGCATGTATAAACATAGACTCCTAAATATTTTATATTCTAGTAGGAATTACATAATTAAAAGTAAATGTAAACTAAAGTCTGACTGACCATAAACAATGAAAAAATATTGCATATTAATGATATTTTGCATTAGGAAGCCATGTTGTTTCATTTTTAAACATACACCTATTTACAGCTCAGTGATTATTCGATGAATTGAAAAGGAAGTCACTTTCTCCGAGAGGGTCATATGGATAAGTTACCTAGCAGTGACACTGATTTGGGTGAGTGGAAGAGGCATTAGGTAAATGACAGCAATATATCAATTACTAGAAAATTTTGCACAAAGTTACTTTACAATTCATGAGAAGTTCCACCCTGACCAACTGATTCTGCTATGCAGGAATGAATGTCCAATTTGTTTTGTGATTTTTGAGAGAATTTTCTTAATAACTTTGTTTTTTTTTTCTCAGAAACTGAATTTCCCTCTTGGACATATCAAGCCCCGAATCAAAGAAGGTATATGACAGTTGGTTTTTAGTTTACAGAACATATCTCATATGCTCTATATAATATTTATTTTTCTTGACGCTCAGATTCTTTGTAAAATTTTTGTTGAATCCCACATAATTTCATATGCATTCATTTATCAAGAGACATTTGAGAGTTTACCTAACTTGTAAGTATGAAAGTAGTCCTAATCCTTTTTCCTGTCACATTATTCTCCAAATCTACTCTAGGAGGGAATATACAAAGCGACCTTTTGAAAGTCATTTACTATATGAAAAAACACAAATTGCAGGAAGATTCTACTTAGTTCTAAGTGTTTTGCACAGTAGCATAATAAGGAAACCATAAAATAAAATTAATATGACAGATAATTCAACATTGTGCAATAGGTAGCTAAAGAAGAAATTAAAGCAGATAGGTTAGACTATTATCACCTCCAGTAAACATGTTTAGATATGCTTTTCATTTCTAAGTAATCACTGTGGACTTTGTAAGCAGTGGCTGAATGCACTCACTTCCCCTAGCCTTGATTTCCTTGCAGGTGTAGTAGTTATAAAGAAAATATCCACATACACAGTAGGGTTAAAACAGTGAGGCAGACACAATCCACACACCCCAGAATAGGTCTATTAAAGTGTTCTTAGCTGTTTCCTTATAATTCTCTTGACATGTTGTGTCAGACTACTCCTCCTTCACTAGGAGCCCGATGGCTTCTACTCCACTTAGTTCTTACTAGTTTCAAAGATGCAGCAGGATTTTGGTATCTTGCTGTTGGCTGGAGGATTTGGGTACATGCTGGATTTGAGGGTGTTTTCATCTAGGCCTAAATTGATAGTTCATGCTAAGATGCTGATGAGAAAAAAGAATCTTTTTGAAGAGAATCAATTTGTGTGATGGCAGTTATTCTCACACTTGGGATCAGGATCCTTCTAGTTCTCTTATAGCTAAAACTTTTCCTTGAAGATTTTTTCAGTCTTTGAAGGTTTTCATCTGTTTTGTTTGTTTGCTTTACCTGCAATGGAAAGTCATATCTAGTCTGAATTTAGTGCCTTCCACTGGAGTCCACCAAAAGAGTGGGTGGCATTGTTTCAGATAAAACGAGGAGACAGAATCCTGGCATTCTACATTTTAGGATATAAAAGATCACCATATGTAGAAGATCCAGTCTTCAGAAAGATAGAGCATTTCACCATCAGGAACTTGTGACAATTCCTAGAAAGGTTTGTACCAATTTTTAGATGTGAATACCCTTGTTATCTGAGACTTCAAATTTGAGTTCCCAACATGTTCTATAAAGGTTCTGTGACACTATACAAAGATACTGACTTTTCCAAGACACAAAATAAAACAGTAAATTGCCCTTTGCTAATAAAAGTTGAGTAAAACCAAGCATCTGAATGAAGAAAACACAGGATAGTACATAATCTCATAAGATAAGCATTTACAGAAATAACATCTGAGTAATATGTGGAATTTAGTAGCTAATTCCAGGTTTTAGTAATAGTTAATCATGATCTTATCCCTGATTGACAATCATCTTGCTGACTTATTATCCCTCCCGGAAACATGCTTAGAGTAAGATCTTTGCCCTGATTAACATTTAGCTTCTAAGACTTCTGTGCAACTTAGTGCCACACTTCAAAGGGCTCCTGAGCAGTCTGTTTTTGTTATTGGATGGTGTGGGTTACTTAAATGGATGTCATTTGTCCTAAGTATGTGACTTTTGGAAATTTGTGGTGTTTCTTAATATCTTCTATATAGTTCCATCTTCTAAAATCTGAAGACAAAAAAGAAAAAGAAAATAGACCTACAGCATTTCTCTCTTAAAAATGTAAGATGATTACTTATGACCACTTAAAGTGAACTTATTCCTGTTATTGTTGAATATGCATCTGCACATTAATACTTATCTCTGGTTAGAAGCATGGCTAGTGTAGCTCAAATTACGAAATACATTTTTATAGGTTTCTACAAGTTGAGATATTTTTCACAGGTTTCTACAGCATGAGGTATTAATTCATAAGCTGAGTTTTATGCAACTGTGTCCTGGGAGATTCAGTTCTGTTTCTTATCTATAAAATAAAACAGATTCACGCCACAACACAGTTTGATCCAAATGTAACTATCTAGGTGGGTTACCTCATCAGAGGAAAAAAATGAAGAAAAGTCAGTGGAGGGCATGATAAGGATATACACAAGAATGCCAAGGGGAGACACACGCACGCACGCACGCACGCACGCACGCACACAGAGACAGTGACACAGAGAGAGAAAGCCTGCACTCCAAACACTGCTTCTGAAGAGGAAGGCTGAAAAGCCTTCACATGTGAGAGGATGATGCTAGGACTGTAGACCAAAGATAAGCAGAGACTCCAGAGCAAACAGGACACCTAAGACAGTTGTTCTCTTTCCAGAATTCCAGTGTCTGTTCCTGACTGAGTTTATCCGAGCAAATCTACATGGACTCCTGTGAATTATGTAAGATAATTCATTAATAATAACATTAATAATACAAATACTCTCAACATAATGAGTAAAATTTTAATGGTGTATCCATCTCTTAACTTCTTATACTTTTTTTTCTTTTGTTCTGTTGAGGCAGGGCCTTAATTTAGTCAAGACAGGGCTACAGCCTTGAATTCGTGGGAATGCTGCTACCTCAATCTCCTGAGCACTGGATTATAGTAGTGAGCCCCCATGCCAAGATTAACCCTTCACAGTTCTAGTTTATTAAAATCAAATAAAAGCCATGTAAATTTGATATTTGCTCACATATCATTAAAAGGTGAGACCGTTGAGTCTCAGGAAAAGTAAAGTCTGTGCCTCTGTCTTTAGCACAGTGAATGAAAGGCAGACCCAGAGCTTGAGACCACTGTCCATCTATCTCCAGTCTTATGCTCTCAGGGGTTTTGGTCTAACTTGGGTTGACACAACATAATTTTGTCTACCCTCAGCTCCTTTGCCTGGCTTTTATTGACACAGTTTTTGGAAAGGATAATAATTATAGCTCAAACAAAAAATACTAAGTGAATAGTTCAATAATTGGTGTTTGCCAAAGTAGTTTTTCTCTTAATCCTTTTTTAGACACAGCTCAACTTCAGTGTTTTAGTTGCACGAATTTTTTAATATAGTTTCACTCTCTTTATGATTAAAACAATCAAACCAGGAAGCAAAAGGACCTTTGGAGAGCAACCAGCAGCCATAAATCTGTCAAGACCGAGTATAGGAGGCATCACACCAAAGAGACAAGCCTTTATGTTTTGCCAAATATTGAAGCATACAAATATCCCCTTGCACCACTCATGTATATTTAAGAAATGGTGATGACATGGGCTATTTTGATAGCTCTTCAAATTCCTTTTTTGGAATTATTTGTTTCTGTAATCCTATAATACTAACAACGCATGCTCATTCCCACACACCTATAGATATCACAGATAGTGTAGAGTTCAATATTTAACTTGGGAAACATTTATTCTTGTGAGTAGAAATGAGATTGGTTCCCTGAATTTATCACTTATAAAACTTATCCAACTTCTCTGAGATTTGGTGTTGTCCTATGTGTATTTGTTAAAATAATACATTTTTCTGTCAAGCTGTTGGGAAGTTTCAGTGGAGTCATGAGTGAGACTACTTTGGACATTGAAGATATTTCAGGATATTCGCTTTTAAGAAATATTGTGTAGATTAAGCATGATAAAGTAGCTAAACTATTTAGGCATAAACAAAATCATGCAACACTCTTCTTTAGACATTTTTATGTTATGCTAGTGCATTGCTCTTATAATTCTTATGTACAGTTCTATGTTCTTTTGGAATGGGCACTGTGTTGCTCTTTGCCATTGTTTCAGATAATTGTTTATTAATTTCCTCATGACTCGCCCAAGCACATACTTGCTGAGTTGTAGATGCTACACTAGGCTCTCAAATTGGATATACAGAAGGAAGCAGACACAGGTGGTGATGTGTGATGAGACAATTTTCATACAGATATTAATAATTGAGCTGTAACAGATGAACAGACACTTTGCTGGTGAAAATACAGAGAATTCCAGAAAAAAATAGAGCAATTTGATATGAATCTCTGTTATAAAATCCCTTAAGGTTCATATGCAACTTACTTTCAGTGTGACTGAAATGGAAAGTGAAAGAGGGGCTTTGAGCGTAATAAGTTTGCAAAGGTTGACATTGAGGATCATGGACCAGAGGTTCCAATGTGCAAGTTAAGGGGACTATGGCTTAACTCTTAGCTATGGAAAGCATATGACTAACAACAGGAAGCATGAACAGAGTCATGTATCAGAAAATTATATAAAGCCAGAAAGAGTATGGACAGGTACATATTGGGTGAAGGGGCTGTGATGCTCAGAGTGTAAAGATGCCAGTCTATGAGTATTATGAAGTGACTTTATACTTGAAAGGGGGCTGGTTGGAAACTGCACAGGTGATTTACAATGTATGTGCTGAAGGAAATGAGAAGAGGAATCTAAATGCTGTTCTGATGTCTTTGATATTATTCAGAGAGAAATGGTGGAAATTTTGGAATAATTATGAGGTTCTTCTAGTCTTGAAAGACTTTAAATTTGTAATGTATAAAAAATACCCAGGTGTGACATCCAGTCTAAAATTGGAGTTGTGAGTTCAGAGCTTGGGACAAAGGTCTTAGATGCAGATAAATGTTTAAGAAGTGCCAGCAAAGGCCCACTTCATGAGATGGAATCCACCTCCAACACTGCTTGGGTGGCCAGGAACTTGAGACTAGATAGGTTAGGACCTAAAGTAAAACCAAATACTACTGTTCTGCTTTGGGGACATAGCAATAAAATGACTCCTAATGACATTCTGCTATACTCATAGATCAGTGCCTTGCTCTGCAGTCACCAAAGAAACTTCCTTCTGCAGCAGATGGGAACAAATACAGAGACCCACAACTGCACAATATGCGGAGAGTGAGAGACCTTGGCACACCCAGCCCTAAAAGGGATGTCTCCATCAAATCCCTCCTCTCAGAGCTCAGGGAATCCTGCTGAAGGGGGAGGTGGAAAAATCATAAGATCCAGTGGGATGGAAGATATCAAGGAAACAAGGCCTTCTAAATACAAGAGGGCTGACACATAAATGACCTCACACAGACTGTGGCAACATGCACAGGGTCTTCAGTGTTCTAAGCCAGGTGGGGTCCCAGTGCTGAGCGGAAAGTGGACAAATGCCTCCATCCCTAATCCAGAAGCTAACTCCAATTGACAAATGCTTGCAAAGCACAAAATAGTTTTTTCCCCCCAATGGAGTCTCATTAGGTATACAAGCTACTCTTAATGACAAGCCTCATGCCCAGCAGTAGATGGCCAACACAAATCAAACTCAATGGTGTTTTAGGGGTTCTTTGTCCCAGAATGCTGTGTCAGAGCATTTTAGTTTTTTTTTTTTAACCTTACAGGTTTTTTTTTTTTGTTTTTTGTTTTTTGTTTTTTGTTTAATAGAGTGACATTTATTCAGCACCTGTCTGAGGCAGCCTGCAAGGCGCAGGTAAAGGATGGAAGCTGACGGTCTAACACAACACTCGCATATCTTAACAATTATCATTTACAATTCCTTCTGCATGCACACACTACACAGTGCCTCCTCCCTAAAGAGGATAGTAAGACCATACTGAGCCACTAACAAAAACAATTATTTTTCTACTTTCAGATCCCCAAGACTCTCTTGCTTAAAACACCAATCTCCTAGACTTTACCCCAAGAGATTTAGAATTCGTTCAGGATACCCCTTGCCACATCCCCTTCTCTCCCAAGCCTGTATTTTTAACAAGACCCTGGGAGACTAACAGGCTTGGCTCAGGAACCACAGTGGAGAACCACAAGCTTCCATGTTACTGTTCACTATATAGTGTTGCTATCCGAGTTTTGCTTTCAGTTACAAAGTCAATCAGGGACGATTCTGAAAAGGGAATGAGATACTTTTGCAGACGACACTAATGTTCTTCCCCAGACACAATATGGTGAAGTACCTTACAGGGTTTTTTTTAATACTTATTGTGGTTATCTCTCTGTGTGAACATGCTTGTCTCTATGTCTGTATGTGTTTCTTTTTCTTTTTTTCTTGTTTGTTTATTTTTCCTATCCAGGTATGTTTGTTTTTACTTAATCTTATTTTATTTTATCATTATTTTTTAGGTGGCCCTTTGTTTTATAGTAAGAGAAAGAAAGAAAAGGTGTAGATTTCAGTGGGAGGAGAAGTGGGGAGGTCTGGGAGGAGTTGCAGAGGGGAAATCATAATCAGAACATATTTTATGAAAAAAATCTATTTTCAATTAAAAATAGAAGAACAGAAGTATCAGCAATACATTGGATGATACTATCTAGGACAGGCATGGAGAGTGACTGCCAAGTACACTCTACAAAAACAGAGTGAAAACTCACAGAAGATGAGGGAGGGGAGTCAGAAATGGCAAAGAAAGGAAGAGAATTAAGAAGCTGCCAGAGATTTATCATGATAAGCACTGAGAAGCGCATTGGTTATTTTCTTAGCTTCTAATAAGCACTCTTAATCACTTCTAGAAGAAGGATTTTCAAAAAAAAAAAAAAAGAGGTGGCATGCTTTGTACTTTCCATGTTCTAAAAAAAAAAATACTTTTATTTATGTGTATGTATGGCTGCCTGATAGTCTGCATGTGCACTGTGTGTGTGTGTGTGTGTGTGTGTGTGTGTGTGTGTGTGTGTGCAATGCCCATGGAGGCCAGAAAAGGACAGTGGATGCTTTGGAACTGGAGTTATGGGCAGTTGTGGGCTGCCATGTAGTGCTGGGCACTGAACCCAGGCTCACCGCAAGACCAGCAAGTGCTCCTGAACTCTCAGCAATCTCTGCAGCCTGACCTTCTGTACTTTGAGGGAAATACATATCTGGGAATAATTAGTATTTCAAAGAGGTCCCAGCTGTTTGGATGAAGGATGATCATCAGAAGTACTTTCACTTGAATACTGTCAACATTTTCATTTGTTAAATCACTAGCATTTTCATGATGTCCACAAGATTCCTTGTTTGCAAGCATACTTCTCTCTCAAAAATCATTTAACAATTTTATAAGTGAAGAAACTTTTCTTCTACAGAAAAATGAGACCAGAAGTGGAATAGGAAAACTGGAAGAGAATCATAGCTTAAACTTTAACAAAGGATTTAGAGATTCTTATGAGCGTGTACAGAGGGTCAGAACAATTATTTTACACTGAAACCCATTTTGCACATAATAAATCCCCACCCAACATTTACTCAAGTGAAAAAGTAAGCAAAAGCCTTGGTGAGCATACCAATATCGTCACTTACAATGCCATGTTGAGTTAAGGAGTAGAGTGTAAATTTAGTGTTATATTGAAATTTCACAAGTGTCACTTGAAAAAGAGAAGGATAGAAGGCTCTGTCGATACTGTTATTGCAATCTGAGGATATCTGCACTCATGCTTCATTAGATGAATGAATCCATGTACCTGGTGCTCTGTGTTACCTCATAGTCTACACACAAAACTCAAGAAACCTGAATGGATGGCTTTCACACTAACCAGTAGTTCACACAGGCTTCTTAGATATTCCAAACACATTTCCACAGTATTTCTGTTTCTTTGATTGCAATGTGTAATAAGGGAGGATGTTTGGATCATTTATTGTAACAGCCATCGTAGATCTCAGCCAGGTAAGTGTCATAATATAAACAATTAATAATAGAAGCAACCTTTGAAATGACTATTTCAAAGTTTGTATCTATTTAGTTTGTATCTATTTTAAATTGTATCTTGCATCCAGATACCAACTAAAATAATGGTGTTTTTCTATTAATTGAATGTTTCTAGATGATTTTCATTATGCTGATTTAAATCAGTGGGAAAAGGATTTCTAGAAAGCAAGCACTCTAGAAATCCTGTTTTCTAAATATACACTTTTTTCTTATAATAGTCAATTATTTTAATTTATTCTATGCTCCCTATATTAATAAACAATCTTAGTTGGAGAATATTATGTATGTACAAGATCTGATAATAAATTATCGATTGGTATTAGTACTATACATTTTCTTTCTTTGGTGGCAATGATTATCTTGCCCTTTAGAACAATATGAGTCCAAACTAGAAATGATGTCCTACCTTAGGCTATTGCTTCATATGGTAGTTTTATATTCTAGTCAAGTAACATGATCTTCTACAAAATCCATTCTTCATTAACTTGTCTTAGAAAAAGATTTTTAAAAAATGTCTTGTGGAGTAACATTTTACTGCAGGGACAACTGGGAACAACTTACACATATTATGTCTGATGTGTGTACAGACTTGAACTTGGAGGTTTCGACACAGTTTGTTGGAGTAGAAGTCCATATAGGTCTTAAAACCAATGACACTAAAAAGTCTAAAAGTTAGTGTTAAGGGAGACCTCCATTGCAGCAGAGGTTTCTTACATGCTCGTGGATCCATTTGTGTCTACAGGCATGTCCACTGTTCTGTTGAAACCTTTTTGAGCCTATGAAATTGTTCACACACTCTCACTTATTGTGGTGAATTTGCCAGTGTAAACATTTCACAAACAGCACGTAAGTTGTGTTTTTGAATTGAAACTCGGACAGACATTTTTCAGTTTCAGTATTGTAAAGTCGCCAACTGTATTTTCCACGTTTAAAACCTCAAAGTTTCATTACATTTTATCACACCCCATTCCCAGCCTTTACCACTTCTCATTTAATTATTGTTGGCTTTTCCTCATGGAAGCCTCAATTTCCCCTTCATTTTCTTGGTTTCTCTTCGTGGCCATTTTCAGCTTCTCTGTTTGCTTCCCGACCCTAGAATAAGAAACATATACTCTAGCTTGAGTTCAGATAACACATTCTTTGTTATTTTTAAAAATGTAAACAGATTTTTAAAAGAATATTCCAATCTATAAAGACAATCACCAGGACTTTGCTAAATCCCTATACTATTGTGTATTTCTTTTATATTGAAATAAAATCAAGGAAAGCACAGGAAATCACTGAAGATCCACAAAACTGCAATTCTAACATGGTAGGTGGTCAGATTCAGGCTAAACAATCACTTAACAGAATCTAAACAGTCAAGATTATGGGGCAATATGTTTTATTTCACACTTACTCAAACAGACTGGGTGAAAGACTGTCAAGTGATATCTTTAAATTTCAAACTTGATTTGCATTATGCAAAACTGTCAATCATATGGAGAAATTTAGAGGCTATATGACTGGACAGGATGGCAACCAATCAGGCTAAGCTACAGATATACCCTCCTAAGGGAAATCTCATTTAAAGGATGTTAGTGGATAATTGACCTTGAATTTGGAGCCAGTGTCAGGTAAGGACCTCGTTATTAATGGCATCTGTTTCCTGAATGTGTCTAATATGTTTCTATGAATATATGTGGCAGCTGTTAATGATACAATCATATAATTCAATGAATTTTATTAACTTGCAGGTCCCAGTACAAGCTTAACCTTTTCCCTTCTCACATCAGACTGACAAGTGTTTACAATGTATAAAGCATAGTGTATAAGCTACATCTTAAGAGAAATTGGCACTCACAAGCTAAGATAAATTAAGTGTGTGTAAATTTTGATGAAGAGCAGGCATGGTAAGCACATAACCAAAAACTGTCTAGTTCAGTGATAGAGACTCTGAAATATTGAATAGACTCCTGATATTGTTATCACTAATTAAAGAGAAAGAGGGCCTGAGAACGTGTGTGCCTGGAAGTTAGGATATCAACATTTACCCAAGGGATAGGAGCCAGTCCAGAAGCTAGGGTGACTTTCATCTATTTACTTAGTTGTGAGGCTGGGCCGTAAAAGCCAGTAACAAAGCACTTTGTCACAGCTACCTGTGGTAAAGAAGGAAAGAATTGTAGGCAATTGCATTTGGGTTGGGAAATTTGCAGTTGTGAAGCCTTGTAAGGCTCTCTCCATGGATAGATATATAGGGGAAACTTTGAACATGTTGTCTTTTAACTTATTTTGAAATTGATATTGTTAAAAACAAAAACCACACACAGGAGTACACACACAAAGGAAATCATTTTTTTTTTTTGTACTGAAACTACTAAGTGTACTGACTCCCAAGACAGTAATGTGGGTTTTAGTTTGTATAGGAAACTATACATTTTGCTTGACTTTTAAGAAAGTACTACAAAGCATGTTACCAGCCAGGAAAAGGCGTGCTACAAAGAGATGCAGCAGGCATCAGGGTCAGGCTCATTTTCCATCAGAGCTGTGGGGTTATCAGACTATGAAAACTAACTGGCACAACTCATTATCCTACTTGATAAATTAAATGTGTACAAATCCTGACACAGGATGGAATCACTAATGACTATAAACATTAGTTTTAACATTAGACTTGCTTGAGGCCACTATCTGACTTTCAAATGTAAAGATATCAACAGAATTCAAATGCAGAGCTCTCACAGAGAAAACACTCACTCACTTCCCTGTTGAATGGTTGCTTCCTAAAGACATGACCAGAAACCTTCAGATAAGACAAACTAAAATTCCGGAGCATAGTCCTGGAGAACGCTGTCCTCAGCTTTTTCTTCAGTGTGTTCTGGGGAGGGGATGTAGAAGAGAGGGGAAGGAAATGATGCATGTGGCATGTTCCAAGGCAAGATATGCCATCGCTTTCAATGGTTTAGAAATTTGACAAGTACAGCTATCAACACATAGGAAAGAGTTTATATTTAATATCGTTTCCTTTGGAAATTTCTGGTTTTCCAGCTAAGGTACGACGCGCTGCCAAGTCGTTTTTGTTCACGGTGATTGATTGCTGAGTTCATACATCACTTGTCTCTCCTGCTCTAAGAAAAAAAAAAGAAACCATTGATTTCAGCTCTATGACAGTGGCAGCATGTGTCACTGTAGATGATAACTCGGCCATAGACTGTTAGCCTGAGTCTGCAGAGACCGATACACAGAGCACAATGACAGGAATTCAAGTAAAAGTGTGGAGCAGCGTTTGTACTTCCCCAGAGATAGTTGGGTGGATGAGGAGGAAACGCACTGACGTTCTTAGTGATGTATTTATAACAGTTTGTACTCCCGCCCCTGTTCCACTGTTGCATGGCCATTGCTATTTCCATAAAAACCACACTAAGCAGATTTGAGTTTATACAAGTGGTTTATTTCACACTTTCAAGAGTGAGAAATAGTTCTTTAAATCAAGCATTTGACTTGAGAAAAAAGTTTAAAGAAGTTCTGTGAGAATACAGGAATACAGTTTAAGTGCACTCTTAAAAATCCCTAGTGTAATTATCTGAATAACAGGATAGATATTGTATTAAAGCTAACATTTGGTCACATCTCTGAGCACAACAAATGATGAGCCCATTATTATAAGGACTTCCTGGAATGTAATAATAACAATCATTTCCTTGATTTATGTTGCATTCATCTAAGAATAATGAGATTGGTTTTTATGGGCTTTCATGTTGGACAACCACCTGAAGCCACTGAAAGATAAATTAAATTCATTTTTAACATATGCAAATTTCTAAGCTTACTTACTAAAGTAAGTCTGGTAAACCTAGTTTTCATAACCATAACTAGAAAGAAATAGTACTAATTAAGAATACTTGACTGTTATTGTCCTAATGATAGCTAAGCCTTAAGCATACTGATCCCTGATCATGATTTGTAAGCTGAACTCAAAGGTTTTTGTCTTCAGGGGTTAACCACTCCTGTGCTCCCCAAAATTCTTGATGTAATGGGCAAAATCTTCTAGACAGAAGAATTTCACCCACAGCTCTTTACCTACCTATTTTCATTTTATTGTATTTTTATTTAAAACACTTTTTAAATTTAAATGTATTCTGATCATATTTTCCCCTCCCTCAAATCCTTCCAGATTCCCTCCCTCTCCCTACCTACCTAACTTTAAGTTCTTTCTCCCCAAACAAACAAAAAACCAAGTCAACAACTCCCCAACAAAGAAAACAAAATAAAACCAGGACACAAAAAACCCACCAAAGTGTAACCAAATGCACACACACATATGTGCACATACATACACACCCCTGTGAGTGGAGTCCATTAAATGTTGGTCAACTACTTCTGAACATGAGGCTTGCTCTGGACTTGTTGCTGTTCCCAGTGTTACTCCACCGGAGAAAACGGACTTTTTAAAAAGCTTATTTTGAAAGATGCTGTCAGGAACTTGCTGGGGCTGGCCTTGAGTTAACTCTGTAGTTTTGATCAGTCTCCTATTTGTGATCCTTCTGACTCAGCCCCCTAAATGGCTGGAATTAAAGATTCTGTACCACCTGCCTGACTACACTATATTTTTAGATATAAGCTATAACTTAATTGTGGGAATTTTATACAATACAGAACAGAAAAAACCCCAATGGTTAAATTTTGGATCTTTGAAAAAAACTACTCTGGATTTATTAATTGTATTTTTTATGTGTGTGAGTGTTTTGCCTGCATGTCTGTGTACCACATGCATGTCTGGTGCCCTTGGATGTCAGAAGTGGGAAGTTCAGCTTCCCTGGAACTGGAGTTAGGGATGGCTGTGAGCCACCATGTGGGTGCTGGGAACTCAACCTCAGCCTTCTGCAAGGGTAACAAGTGCTTTTGACTATTGAGTCATCTCTCCACCTCCTATTACCTTTTAAAAATAAACCCATATTTAACCTTGCCCTTTAAAAACTGCTTTCGTCTGTGGTCATAATATTTTCATTATTACTTTACAAGAGCTATTTCCATATGCTGGATATTATTAGAGATTCTATTTTTTATATTCCTCTCATTTGTGGTATCATATTTTTTTCCTCTTCTGGGTATTACAACGAGGGTCTTGCGCATGCTAGGCAAGTGTTCTGTGAGCCTTACAAACCATTAATTTCTCATTCTTTCCTGATTTTAATTGCATGCATCTTTCTAAATGCATCTGGGGTTGATTATAGTGAACTTCAAGAAGCAAAAATATAACTTAATTTTCAACACTAAATATAGGTTTTTACCCACCCAAGACCATGTGTTGAATAATCTATTCATGCTGAACGAAATTTCAAAAGAAAATTGAGTGAGTTAGAAGAAAACCGGCACAACAAAATAAGAAACAGACAAAAAGTAGACAGTTTCTTCTCCCAGAGGAGAGAGAGAGACTTGAAGATTCTGTTAGGGACTGCAGAGAGGTCAGGGGTCAAAGGAGGAGGCAGAATGGGACTGAAATCCAGGTCACTTGGTGCGTCGATCTCAGGAATCTGAGCATTACATAGAAAGCTACATTCTTAGAGTCCATGGGGATTTTGACTCCTAGTGTTTCATAGTGTTCACCCTGCTATCCATGCCGATTAATTAAGAGACAAAGTATAGAACCAGAACAAGTTACAAGGAGCCATCACAGTAAACTAGGGGACTATTATGTTACACAGAGTACTTGGAAAAGAGGAACAGAAAGAAAAATTATAATTTTAAGGCAGGAATGACCAGATATGAGATTATCAGTCCTACGTGACAACATAAAACCAGGGAAGAAATTCTTTCTAAAAGTGACAATAATGCCAAATAGTATATGACAGATGCTGTGTGCAAAAGAAAGAAAGGGTTCCATTTCGTCTAGTAAGATAGAAGTCAGTCTGCTGAGTCGGAAGCCCTGCAGTGGAGTGGTGATACAGAAGCCACACTCCAGGGAGAATTCCTCAGGTAGGTATCTCTGGCAGGATCTGTTGGTCATCCCTCATTGTCTTTGGAGCTGCTGTAATTCACATAGCTACCAGAAAGCTGATACCTATCACCTCTCCCCTGACCTCAGTTGTTGGATCCGAGGGCAAGACTCTGAGCAAGTAGGCCCATTTCCCCATGATACAGCAGTTTCTCCATGTTTCTCGGGGGTGGGGGGCAAGCTAAACCAATGGCTTCCTTTTCTAGAGGCTTTAATATGCATTCTAGCAAACAGAGCTTAGGCCCCTCTGGATGGCAAAAAAAAACCTGCTATGATCTGTATTTGTGTTCCCTACCAAATCCATATCCAAAATATATCCAAATCCAAAAGCATAATTCCCAGTGTGGTCACGCTTCCTGGTAAGGCTTTTTTGGGGGTGATTAGATCATGAGGTAGAGCCCTCTGGAATGGGATTTATGTCTTGTTGATGGCTGAGGAAACAAGGGTTATCTCTTTCCTCTGTGTGAGGACATAGAGAACACACTGAAGTTTATGAATTATAAAACAGCCCACGTCAGATATTGAATCTGCCAATGTCGTGGACTTGAATTTCCCAGCCCACACCAGCATTTTGTTGGTTGTTTACCACTCTGTTTACAGTGCTATGTGTAGAAGTTCTGATGTACCAAGGCAGACGCTGTGCATTGTAAAGCTCAGAAGCCTGCTTTTCTGCCACATTAAGAAAGCCGTTGTGTATCACAAAGTGAAGCCGATGAGGGGAGGTGTAGAGACCAGTCAGAATCCAGGGTTCATGCTGGGGTACATTCTGTGAGTTTGGATGGATGATGGTACGTGTTTGTCCAAGGTTGCTGCATTGGAGTCTTTATCCTGCTTTATTGTTGTTCCTTTTCTAAGTTCGTGAAGTGTCCTTTGCTCTACATTCTTGGAGCATTTTTCCCTTAAGGCATGAATAAGCCAGCACAAGGAGATTGTCATTTCTAGTCATTGTCAAAATACCAGACTGCCTGACTCAGATTCATTGGAAGTGCTCATTTCTCTACACAGTCTCTAATCCGGTCCCACGAATATTCTCTTATTTTCCTCAAAGACTTGGAGATAGATGCTTGTGCACCTCTGTCTAGGTTGCTAGTGAGCATCCTTCACAAAGTCAACTTTCGTTGTCTGGAGACTCATCTCTCTGGTATTGATATTCCATGTGAAGAGCTTCTAAACCTAAGCCTGTAATGTTTATTATTGTACTCTCAAATAGAGTTACTTTGCTACTCTAACTATTCTCTGAGCAATGCCTACTCTCTTTATCCTGGTAACCATACTGTCTCTACAGTTTTAGCATTTTGTGAATGTCATATAGTAGTCAGTATTTGCAGATACTGGTCTTTTTCTATTATAGACACACACTTAAGCATCCTTCACATATTCTCATGGTTTGATATTTCATTTATTTTCATTATAATAATGAGTGCATTGTACCACACTTTAATGTTCTTTTCTCTTCTCTATTGATATGGGTATTTTGCTTGCATGTGTGTATGTGTACCACATGAGCCTTGTACCTGTAGAAGTTAGAAGAGATCATTGGATATTCTGGAACTAGAGTTACAGATGATTTTGTGAACCTTCAGATGGGTGCTGAAAATTGAACCCAGGTAGTTTTAAAGAACAGCTAATGCTCTTAATTACTAAACTTTCTCTTCAGCTGGGTACCACACTTTATATGTTCAATTGCTGAAGAAGATAAGTTGTAAACATCCAGGAGCCATTTTTTTGTTTCGTTTGTGTGTGTATGTTGCGTATGCTCACATATAAGGCTTTATCATATCTGGATAAATAACAAGAAGCAGGATTACTGGATCATGTAATTTTATATGAAACTACCAAACTGTTTAACAATGTGTTCACACTGTTTTGCACCCCTTCTGATGATGCGAATTCCTGTTGCTCTACATCCCATTCAACAAGATTGACTACAGTGCTGAGAATAAGAGACTGTAGAATGTTCAGCCTTAAAGGGAGCATATACACTACATTCCCCTTCCTAAGCCTCAGGGATCGCCAAAGGATGGCAGTAAAAAGAATGCAAGAGCCAGACGCAGTAGACAACCACAAGGAGACATTTTCAGGACACATCAGGGCAGCTGCACATATGAACTTAGAGTGGTTGTGAAAGCATGCACAGAATTTGTGCAAGCCAAAATGGACCAAATTCCAGGATGGAGAAGGGAGTTGGGCACACAATACCACCCTTAGCCATAGAAATAATGACAATGGTTAGCTGCCGGGAGAGGAGGAGACAGTTTTCTCTAAGTGTGTAACACCTCTTACGCCAACCATGCTCCATTGGAAGACCAAATATCTAAGAATATTTGGGCAACACAAATTAATCTTAAGGGTTTAAAAATGACACAAAATTGGGTGGGTAGGGAAGTAGGGTGGACCTAGGGAGAGTTGGGGAGGGGAGTATTATCAAAACACATTGCACAAAGCTCTCAAAGAACCACTTAAGGAAAAAGAAGACAACAAATTAGAAGAATGTTGGTATTTCTGTAATAGTCTCCATCTGTTGCAAAAAGAAGCTTCTGTGATGAGAAATGAGAGCTACATTTATCTGTGAGTATGAGGACAGGTATTCAGAATATAGCTAGAAATAATACTGGTTTAGGAAAGTGGCTTAGCAAGTTCTTCTCCAGGGTCCATGAGGCAGATGGCCAGGACTACAGTACCAGACATGAATATCCACCTATGGAACAGGCCACAGGTGAGAATACCTTAAGAGTGTACAGAGAGATCCATGAAGAGGGCACAGCCAGTAGGGAAGTGTACAGAGAAAATGAACTATTTGCTTTCTGGATAACATGGAAAAGTGATTGAGAAAGAATTGAAAGAAGGAGTATGTTGAACATCTATCAATGAGTACATTCTAGAAAAATCAACGAGTGTGGGTGTACTAGGAAAGAGGATATAAAACAAATATAGGTAGAAGAAGAAAAAGAAACATACTGCAAAAGTTTCAAAAGAATGAGTCTGCCCCAAAATAAGGACTGAGATATATTCATGGAATTATGTATACAATTAACTCTGTGACTCCATAAATTTTTCATCGTCTCATATTCACAGATTTCAAAGTGGCCCACATATTTGCTAAATCTTTGTCTATTTGATTATCCAAGTCCTCAATAAAAGCAAACAGATAGGAAAAGCTCTCTGCAAAAAGCTAATTTCACTAAAAAATTAAAGTGCTATATTTACTGTTCTAGAGTGAAAGTGTTCTGGATGATGAAAATTTTTATTGAGACTTTCTAAAATATTATACACATGTTTTTAAAACAGAAAGTCAATTTTACCCTTAATCTCATGATGCCCTGAACCTCAGATGCTGTTTGTCAAATCAAGGGGCCCTTGTATTGCTGTGTAGGTTAATAGTGTACACTCTGCGAAGACACTCATTTTTATGGATGTGCTGGGGAGGCCATGGCCTCAGGCAAGCTACATTCTTCTGGGCTTGACACAAGTAGGGCTTTATGGAAAGTATTCTTTAACAGTTAGTGGACCGAGTAAAACTTACACAATGAGCCCAACACAAGTCAGCTTAGTCCTCAACAGGCAACCTCATGGCATCTCAATCAGCATGGCATCTCAAAAGACAGAGTTCTAAACTATGAGAGAAAGGTGTATTTCTTATTTTTCAACAATCTTGCTATTTAGTTGCAGATTTTTACAGGTATTTTTGGTAACCAAAATTTAAGATTTAGGATGCTACCCGAACACCTCATAGTTATAGAAGTTTTTTTTCCAAACCAAGTTTGGCTTAGAAGGATTTGCAATAACCAGTCTGAAGGAAGCACAGTAACCTAGTAAATGCCTTCACTAAAATTTGAAATAACCAATTTCTGAGTAGTTGACACTATTATTTTCATCCAACTAAATAATCACTACAAACACAATACATTGTGAAAAGTAGGTATATCATAATTTAGAATAAAATATTTAAATACATATTTATATATTATAATTTATATGTTTTAATACTCAACCACAGAATACCTCTTCAGGGAAATAAGTTAGGCTTAAAAGACTAGTAGATTAGAATACACAAAGAGAATGATTTGGTACCCACAGGAATTAACATGGCATCTTCAGATGATCAAGGAGGCTGTGCTTTCTATACTATCTGTCAAATTAGGGAGGAATGAAACGAATAATTTGGGCCCAAATGCAAAGCTTTAAAAGTCAGAGAAAGTACCTGAAAAGTGTCCTAGGATAGCGTGTGTTGGTAGGATTGGAGGAAGACTAATGTAGTGAACCCCGAGGAGTGGGTCTGGGAGATGTTATAAGAATACCAGATGGGAATGCACTTTAGGAGTGTAGGGAGCAAGAACTAGAGACTTATGCTATTTGTATTGAGTGACTCTGACTATGACAAAGGAAAAGGAAGCCCAGTTATGCAGATCAACTCAGAGCCAGGCACAGCAGAACATGCATTTGTGACATGGAGACAGGAAGATAGAGACTTTGAGGTTGGCTTGGGCCACAGAAGACCTCCTCTAAACAAAACAAATCACCAAGCAACAAAATAAAACCCCCAAATGAATAAACAAATAAGAATCAGTTCATAGGAGAAAAATGAACTATTTTTTCTTTAAATTGATTTTAAGTTTTTTAAAAATATGGTTATCCTTCTTAACCTTACATTTTAAATTTTATTTGATGAAGAATTCCATACATATATAAAAATAGAGTATTGTAATGGGACCCCAGTGTGCTCATAATTTAGCCTACTAGTAGGCAGTGCTGCTCTGCATTTTTAGCATCCTGGATTCCGTATTTTTATTCACTATTTGCCACCTCAACTTTGTGTATCATTTATTTCTTTGCTTGCTTGCTTACTTGTTTATAGAAAGAATGCTTATCACAAGCTCTACTCTCTTAGCACACAATACCTTATTATCAAGCTACAAACACTAGAACGTGCAGCAGATTTCTGGAAGTAACTCTTTGGGTATAATTGCAACTGTAGACTCACCAAACAGTAATTCCTCACACCTATCTCTCCCACCAACCACAGGTAACCATCTTTCTATTGTCTGCTCCTATATTTTGAACTGTTTCAGGTGCCCCATGTAAAAGGTACCCTGTTGTATGTGTCCTCTTGTGAGTGACATATCACTTAGAAAAACATTCATCAGAACCATCCATACTGTCATGAGCAATAATAGAATTTCCTTATTTTTGAAAGATGAATCCATTGTACTTGTGTATGTTTTATCTGTCATTTCATCTACTGGGAACACTCCTCCCCTCAGATCTTGGTTATTGCTAATTTTCCTGCAGTGAACATGAAAGGTAAGGTTCATTATCATGATTAATTTAATTTCATTTGGGTAGATACCACGGAAATGCAATTCTTGGCTGGTTCTAGAAGGTGTCTCCATAGTTTTCCATTACAGCTGCACTATTTTGTGGTCCTCTTCACAGTATATTGGAATTTCAGTTTTTCACACCTCTGTCAATATTTGTCTTTGGTCTTCTTGGTAATAACCACACTAGTAATAGTGAAAGAGAATCTCGTTGTTTCAGGGGAATCAGTTAGGTCAAGCACCTTTTTATAGACTTGCTGGTCATTTAATATCTCCTTTTGAAAACTGAAAACCCCATTCTCTTCCCAATTTAAAAACCTCAGTACTTTCAAAGCTATTGAATTTGAGAAGTTCCTCATATATTTTTGATACCTCAAATCATGTATCAAATTTACAAATGTTTCTTATTCTTTTAGAGCCTGTCTTTTTATTTCCTGATTGTTTCCTTTTCTCTGCCAAAACTTCTAGCTTGATATAATATCTCTTGTCTTTCTTTGCTTTTCTTGCCTATGTCTTTGGCATCATATCCAACAAATCACTGCTAATTCAGTTACCTGATATGAAGAAAATATTTCCCTATGCTTTCTTCTAAGGGCTTTATAATAACTTTAGTTTTGTGTTTAAGTATTTAATCCAATTTGAATTGACTTTTGTGTGGTATAAGAATCCGGTTTCATTCTTTTGCATTAGAATACTGTTTCTCTAATACCATTTGTTGGAGAAACTGTTTTTCCTATTACACACTCTTGTCACACATGTTGAAGATCAGTGCAGTTTATAAATATGAGTTTATTTCTGAGATCTAGAAGCTCTTCCATTGGTCTATATATCTGTATATGATGTTATTTATTTTACTTTACTTTCAGTCATGCAAAAACTCAGTTTTAAAGTTTTGTCTCTTGATTTTGTGTATTTATTTGAATGTTGATTTTTTAAATCTTTTAATGTAATAAATTAATTGTTAATTCCAACATTTTTGTAAGGTGTTTGGTGAGTTTCTATGTGCACAATTATGCCATCATCAAACATATATGCTTATTTCCAACTTTATTCTTTTAATCCATTTTTCTTATTTAATGGTCAGTCAAGGATTTTCAGTGCTGTGTTGAATTAAAGTGAGGAGAATGCACACTACTGTCTTTATTAGTTCTCTAAAAAGATTCTGCTGTAAGAAATTACCACAAGTTTAGTGGTTTAAAAATGTAATTTTGTTACTGTGCTTTGGGTTAGAAATCTATGAGTCTCCTTGGTCTAAAAGCACAGAATTGGCAAGCATGTAGTCCTTGTTGTACACTCTAGGAGAAAATTAGTTTCTTGCCTTACCAGCGTCTCAAGGCCAACCATATTCCTTGGCTCATGGATCCTTCCTCTATCTTCAAAATTAACAAAGGTGGAATGGCCTTTACAAGCCACCTTTCTCTGATTTGTCCATTTGTATTTTTCAAGACCCAAATAATTGTTTTGGGCCCTTCCAGATAATTCAAGATAATTTGCCATCCCAAGTTCTCTAATTTTAATTGTCTCTATGAAATCCCCTTGACCATGTGTGGTAGTCTGAATGAGAATGGCCCCCATAAACTCATGTATTTGAACAATTGGTCTACTTGAGAGAACTGTTTAGGAAGAATCAGGAGGTGTGGCTTTGTTGGATTAGGTGTGTTACTGGGGGCAGTTTTAAGGTCTCAAAAGAAAGACTGGGGCCATTCCCATCTCTGTTTTTCTCTGCCTTATGGTTGTGTTTGAAGATGTAAGCTCTCAGCTTCTGCTCCTGTGCCATGCCTGCTTGTCTGCTGCCTCCCCTTCTCCAAGATGGCAATAAACTCTAACCCTCTGAAATTGTGAGCCCAATTTAAACACTTTCTTTTATAAGTTTCCTTGGTCATAGTGTCTTGTTACAGCAGTAGAGAAGTAACTGAGACACTCTGTTAGGTAACATATTAACAGTTACAGGGATAGGACATGAGTATCTTTAGGAAAACTTAATGTTCTATTTACCACAGTGTGTTTGTTATTTGGATGAATAGTCTTTTGCTAGTTCATACCAATTCAGTTATAACAATGTAACATTGATGAGTCATTGAACACTAATATGTGTGTTTCTTTGAGCATGGATTTGCTACTATATGGGAATCCTAAGTCACTGTCCATTTCATTAGAACTCTGTCTTAAGGCTTCTTAAGTATCTCTCTGACAGAGCCAAGAAAACAATACTTTGAGGAGGAAAAAAATCTCTCCATGGACTTTGGGTTTTGACTAGCAATGTACAAATGTGATATAATAGAATATAAATAAGAAGATCATGGTATTTATTTGCACAAAGGTTATAAGTTTCACAATTTCTGTTTTGTTCCTAAAAATCAAATTCAAAAAAATCTATCATTTATCTCTGCCATTAAAATTCCATGAGGATGTTAAGTTTCATTTAAGATGCTAGAAGCCATTATGAGAAAATTTATAAATCACATAAAATTATCAGAAAAATATATTTGCTATTTATTTACCCATCAGGAATGATTGATGACCAGCCATTGGAACTATTTCATGAGGCTTTGTGGTTGTTCTTTCATGCTTTATTACATATTTATGAAGGAAATCACATATTTTAGCATCATCCTTAAATCTGAGTAATTCTGAAAGCCTCAAACCAGAACACATTGATCAGAAATATAACTTATAGTCAGTGAAGTGTTTCATAAGAAGTAATCAAATGAAAGGTTATAAATAGATGTATTTCATGGTTTTCCTATATTGTTATAATCCATGCTATAATCTTTATAAATTTTGATAAATCTTTATAAATTTTGAAGGACAGCAAAGAGCAAAGAGCAGGTAGTTTCTTTTACTAAAATGATATTAATATTTGGATCAATGATAAATAGTATATATAAACTAATATATCTGAACTATTGTTTGTGTGTATGTTTTTAATGTGTATGTATGTATGTGTGTGTGTTGTGTGTGTGTGTGTGTGTGTGTGTGTGTGTGTGTGTGTATGTATGTGTGTTTATTAGAATACCATGAGAAATTTAGGAATTAGAATGTTCATATACACACATCCACACATTCAGTTGTTTGAAGGTTAGAGAGAAGATAAATGTACACACACACAAACTCATATATACATACATACATACATACATACATACATACATCTTTTAAAATTCTTATAACTCATGGGGCTGGGGAAATGGCTTAGTGTTTAAGAGCCCTTGTTCTTGCAGAAGAATGGGGTTTGATTCCCAGCATCCATATGGTGGCTTACAACCATCTGCAACTATAGTTCTAGAGGATTTGAAACCCTCTTGTGACCTCCAAAACTCAAGTTCCAGGGTATCCAACTCTCTCTTCTGACTTTCAAGGGCACCTGGTATGATCATGTGGTATACAGAAATACATGCAAATACACTCATACACATAATAAAATAACTGATTCTAGATAAAATAAATGATTCTAAAATTTCTTTTAAAATCTTCACAATTCCCATGGCTAGCCAAGAGTAAGACAAATTATTTTGATACAATTAAGCCAGAAATTTTACACTTTTTACCAAATTGGGGTTGGAAAATTGGCATCAGTAGCTTGAAAATCTTCCCAGTATCTTTTGATGTATATCCAGAACTTTGTATCAAACCGAGATCTGAACATATTCTGATCAATCAGTCAACCAGTCAGCTTCAGATGACTGTTGTGGACAAAGAACTTCCTATGAATGTCAAGGTACACACTCAAGTATATTGCTAAGATGCCACAGTCTTCTGCATGCTATTTGAGCTGAACATATTGAGTGGAATTCTGTGTAAGATGTTTTCATGGTTTGAATGTAAACGGTCCCCCATAGGCTCAAATGTCAGAACAATCTCCAGTTGCAGGTGCCATTTTTGGAGATTTGAGGCCTTGTTAAAGTAAATGGGTCACTGGGAGTAGGTTTCATGGGTTATATAGCCAGCCCTATTTTGACCTGAGTCACTGCCTCCCGATCTACTGAGATCTTCTGAGGAGGCTGCTTCCTGTTCTCACACCCTGGGACCACCTGCCACCATACCTTAATTGCCATGATGTCTCAAACCCCTTAGCTAACATACAGCCTCCCATGCCTCTTGTTAGGTGTTTGGTCACAGATCATAAAAATAACTTATATAGATGTGCATATTCAAGATTCTTGTTAGCTGCCTGTGAATGAAGTATGACCCCATGGCAGCTCAGCAAAGTGACTTAGGCCATTTTCCCAAGGAATTCCTTAGAATGTCCTCCAGAATATTTGATCCTTCTTATGTATCTGGCAAACATCCCATCCCACTATCAGTTAGATAGATCTCATTTTTACTACAGTATGAGTTCCTCCTACTGTGGAATAGTAAGAATTAATACATAATAAGTGTTTAATGAATGAAATTAAATTGGTATAAACTAGGTTTTATAGTAGCAAATTTGACTGATTCAAAAAAAGATTTTTCCAAAGAACCAAAGTCACAAGCAATTAAATTCTAATTTTAAATAAAAATGTGGAAGAAATGTCTCATGAGTGTCTGTTTGGATGTTTTTCTCACAGCCTCCTAAAAATAAAATTTGGAACTTCTTTTACGCAAATGGTCTTTCAACAGAGATAAGCAGAGATCTGGCCAAGGTTGTTTCAACAGTAAAATTATGTTTCATACTCTCATATTTATGCTTTCTTTTGAGAACATGTAGCTGAAACTGTGACATTTGTACAGTTTTCTATCATTTAGCAAAATACGTATTGAAATAGAATATGTAACCCTAAATAGTTTGAATTCTCAAAGGGGTAGCAAATTTTTTTAGATGATATATCTTATCAAGATTCTTATGTAATCTTTTAAATAGTCTATGTACTAACAACTTCAACTATAAAAACCTAGTTTTTCACTGACAACAAAGTGTTTATAGAGTTTTAGTAAGTGGTAATTATCCATGATACTGTTTGCTCATCTCTATTAATTTGGAAAAGGAAAAATTAACTGAATTTTTTATTCATTCTTTTAAATTATAAAGTTATGTATATGTGTCTTTCTGAACACTGAGTCCAGGTCCCTGCAGAGGACAGATGAGGGTATTGGATTCCCTGGAGCTGTTGGTCTAGGTAGCTGTAAGCTATCCATCATGGGTGATGGGAACCTAACTTGGGTCCTCTGCAAGATCAATATATAGTCTTAACCACTGAGCCATCTATCTAGTGCTTTAACTTAAAAAAAGAAATAAAACTACTTTTAGAGGTATTTAGTATAATTTTGGAACCAAATATGATGATAAAAAAATCCCACATACAACAATGGCAAAGAGAAATGTGGAGCATTACAAGTTGTTATCTCAAATTCTTCTGGTCGTTTCTGTCTTTCCATGTCTTCTGGAGAGGCTAACATAATCTAGTTCTTCTACTTCTTCTAGAGCTGGGAGTGCTAAGTGACTTGACACTGGTCAGTGGAAGATAAGAGGGACCCTGCAGCAAGTGTTAACTGTCATTAACATCATCACTTTCTTTATAAACCTTGAATTCTCTAGTGAGCTGGCCTTATGATCCAGAATCCAAAACCAAGAGAACTGACAAGATTATGGGTAGCTATTGCACTGCACTTAATTATTACCTACAGCCAACTTCCAATAGACTTCTACACACACACACACACACACACACACACACACACACACACACACACCCGCACACATGCACACAATGGAAATTGAATTCTCTGTTGCCCAAAGCTTACGTCATTACTGGCAGGTGTATCTGAGAACCGCCGCTGACCAAGGAAGAGAACACTCACAAAACAATGACTAATATTCTTAAATGTGTAATGCCAATTCTTTTCTAGAAGGATAGTTTTGTAGTATTATTGGCTGCTGAGCCCTGTTCTGCTGTCCTTGCTCATGTTTCCAGCTTGCCTTGATATTTGCTTCTGTGGAATTATGTAGACGTTCATCTGAGATTGCAGCCTGAGCCAGGTCACCTTCCGGGTGAACTGCCTCTGTACCACTTTTCTCACTGTGCCACTCTGATGTCTCTTTTCTACCTCACCTGGCATTTCTCCTCAGGATTTTCTAACAACATAGGCATCCAATGTGTTTTTTTTTGTTTTTTTTTTTTTAGATTAATGTGAAACAAAAAGACAGTGTGCCATGGATAGCTCAAGCTCATCCCTAAACTCATGAAGAATTGTATGAACTCCAAAACTTGTCTAATATGTATAATCATAAAACTCTCTCTGTCTCTGTCTGTCTGTCTGTCTGTCTCTCTCTGTGTGCGTGATGAAGATTGAACATACATCCTCATGAATTCTAGGCAAGGGCTTTGCCACTGATCTACATCCTCAGACCCTATCTTAGTTTTTAAATGTTAGAATTACCTCATAAAGTAGATGCCTATATGTGAGAAGCCAGTTATATTAAGCAATACTAAGAATATCTATTCCCTTGGGCTGGCCATATGACTAAATGAGTTAAGATACTCGCTGCCAGGTCAGGTATCTGATCTACAAACATACACACACACACACACACACACACACACACACACACACACACACAGAAAGAGAGAGAGAGAGAGAGAGAGAGACTTCATTAATTAATAAATATAATTTATTTTATAAAAGAATATTTGTCTTCTTGAGTTTTATAATTTCTCTGGGATTATAATATTTTGGTATTGAGTAACTAATTATAACAGCTTTTTTGTGGTTTGTTTTTTGTTTTTGTTTTTGACAGGGTTTCTTTGTGTAACCTTGTCTATCCTGGAACTCACTCTGTAGACCAGACTGGCCTTGAACTTATAGAGATCCACCTATCTCTGCCACCTTAAATGCTGGGAATAAAGGGGTTTGCCACCATCCAGCTACAACAGCTTATTTTAAACTATGTGCTTACTTCATAAAATGTTTCAACTTTGTGATGTATTTGGTATTAAGAAAATGTTATACTATAAATAGTATTTCCTCCAATTTATGGTTGAGAAAAAAGATTTGAAAGATTCATTCATTAACTCACCCATTCAGTAGATATTCACTAAATTTTTCTTTTGTGTCAGCCTGAGGTCCTAGGAAAAAGAAAGTTACACAAGACAGACACATTTTTCTGGACTCATATAATTTATGTTTAATGGTAGAGTTAGCAAATAAAAAATAAAGAGAATAAGTTTTACTAAGTTCAAGGAAGGAAACAGAAATGCATGTTATTTAATAAAGAGGGCTGAGAACATTATGTGGAATACTAGCTAACATGGTTATCTGGTCATTGGAGAGTCAGAAGCCCTATGTCTTCTGCCCCCGATCTAATACATGGACAAAATTGTATACTTCCCCTTAACAAGAAGTTGGGCCTTAGAGGAAGTTACAGTATTTTTTTCCTAAGTCTCACATCTTTCTTGAATCTGGACACATTGTCAGAGGTGACAGGACCCTGTTTTCCATCATCTTCCCACCACACGGAGACGCCTTCAGCTGTGTAAGTTTTTTTATACTGTGAAGAGGATTCTTGCTGGTCCCTGACATATGAGAGTTTGATTCACCCATGTGGAGCTAAAATCTCTACCAGTTATAATATAAATGCAATCTAATTAGATTTCCTATATCGTTACTTCATTTTGCAAAATGAAGGTTAACTGTCATTAAGTACTTTTCATATAACAAGAATATTTTGATGATATTTGTTGTAGATAAAAAGAAAAACAAGTCAATTGTGTAGGCAGGTCTATGGTGGGACTGTGAATTTAGAAGCTAACCAGGGTTGCTATTTGCAAAGGCCATTTGTTCTCTCCCCGTAGAGAGGGGAAAGCAGCCGAGAAAATGGAATTCCAGCCTTTCTAGAGGGTTGTTATAACGACAGAAGTTTGGCACAATACTGTCTATTTACTCGTCCCGACACTTGGTTACCTCCCTTGTGACCTTGCGGAGCCTGAGGTAATGCATTCTGCATGGTAGCTGGGCTCTGAGAAGGTTCTAAGAACTTGCTGACAATTATGCATTGTGTTCCATTATTCATCACACTGGGGTAACATGAATCTTTCAGATGTCCAATGCAGGCTGATCTGAGGCCTCTGTTCACAAGGGAAGTCATGAGGAACATGTATTCTACTTTCAAAGCCTTCCCCACCTCCACTGTGCTCATTTGATTCAACAGGAATATTATGTTTGTGGTGAGAAATGACTGTCTTGCTTTCTAGAACTTGACTCTGTTCCAAACCATTGCTTTTGGTACACGAAGTGTCTCGCGCTATCACAGATTGGAGATGTTTGCTCTGGACTACTTTAGCATCTTCAAAGTCTAACTGAGCACACAGAAATGTGTCTGTGAGGTCAGCTGCATTCCTCCAACACCAGAAGCTGGCGCATATCTGAGGCTGTAAATAAATAAGGACATGATGTTAGGGGAAAACGTGGGGTTTTTGACCTGTGCAAAACTGATTGGAATGTTTCTCTGATATTCATCTTTGTTTTCCCAAGCTGTGTATAAACATGGGTTTCCAGAACTTTTCAGGAACTGATGAAAAATTCAATTTTCTAATGAGTTTTGTGAAACATTAAATTTAATTGCTAAGTAATATAAAAAAATGTTAACAGAAAGAAAAAGTATGTATGTTTATTGAGGAAGCTTCAAAAAGTATATTTCCTTTTATGGTTACTTTTTTCCATCACCAATACTAGAACAAAGATATATTTTATATATTCATGATTAGAGATAAACTAGATGGTAATCCTGCAAGAAGTTTAAGTTCCAAACCTACTGCAAAATGAGGAATGTTAAATGTAAGACACAAATACCAAAGATTCTAGAATAGCCCAGTGCCCTGCTGACATTTTCTTAGTAAGGAATATTGGTAGTAAGCATAGGTCAGCTGTGGGTCTGTGACTGCTCTGTCACAGGATTGGCTGAGCAGACCCTAGGGATGTGTTGGGGAGGGGACAAGTGTTGGTGGCTCGTCACTGCACTTTGGATGTCCCTTATGTATCTTAGATATTAAGTCTTTATCAGATGTGGGGATTTCAAATATTTTCTCTCACCTGTTGGGGTTTCTTGCCATTCCGTTAATTATTCCTGTTGCTATGCAAAAAGTATTTTGTTGATATTGCTGTTATTTGATACAACCCTTTACCTGTTTTTGCTTCCCATGCTTTTGTTATTGTATCAAAGAGACCATCACCAAGATCATTATGAAGAAGGTTTTCTTGTATATTTTCTTTTAGGAGCTTTGTAGGTTCAGATCCTACAGTCAAATCTTACATTTGTTTTAAGTGAACATGAGAGAGAGGGTATGATTTCATTCTTTTCCATTACAGTATACAATTTTGCCAATATCAGTTATTGAAGAGACTTTCCCCCACTGTGCACTTTGGCATTCTTGAGGGAGATCAGCTGACGTCAGGTGTGGGGCATTATGCTGAGCTCTTTATTCTGTTCCATTTGTCTGTCTGCTTTCATGCCAGGAGAATGCTGTTGTGAACACAGTAGCCTTCTCATACATACTGAAATAGGGAAAAGTGATTCCTTCACCTTTGCTGTGTTCAAGATTGCTTTCTCTATTTGTGATCCTCTGTGGCTTCATTCCAATTTAGTATTGCTTTTCTATTTTAGTCAAATGTATCCTTGCAATTTTGACAGGGATTGTACTGAATCTGTAGGTTGCTTTGGGTTTTACCACTAACAGTAATAGCAAACTTCCAGGATTTGAACGTGGGAACGTTACTTCTCTAGGTTTGCTTTAACTTCTCTCACCAGTGTCTTAGAGATGTCAGTGTCCATCTCTTTAGTGTCCTGGTTTAGATTTGTTCCTATTTTACTGTTTTCGGTGGAAAATGTGAGAATTTTCAGATTCCCTTTTCAAAGTGAATTATTGGTAATTAAATCACTTTCGAGGGTTGGGTGTTTATTGATGTTAGTGTTTCTTAACATCTATGGACTGAGGTGGTAAGTTCCTCATGGCTCTTTCATAGAAGGAATGAATATCTGCTGATATAAAGAATCTAAATGTAAAGGAGAGTCAGTGTGGGAAATTCATTCAGGATGATTGTAGCAATGAGAGAGTGGAGATATTACACAAAAAATGGGACCGAAAACAGAAAGACTAGCTCAAGAGCTGAAATTGAGAATGGACTTGTTTCATTTTAGAAACAAGAAGCAAAGCCCATAGATCTCAGTCCTAGATGGCCAAGCTTGTGACTTTATTCAGCTTGGTTCAGCTACATTTTAATTATCTTGTCCTTAAAAAACATTGCAAAGTGTTTACTTTCCACAGATGACTAGCTAGACATTTGTTTCATGCATTCTAAGTCTACTTGTATGGTTTTCACAAAATTTTATAGAACAATATCATATATTTAGATTTTTCTAACGTCTTAGACATTTGCTTTTCTAAACGTTAAGTGAAAAGGGGTGAGGAAAAGGAGAAGAAAAGGGGAAATTGCGGCAAGAGTGAAAGGAGGGAGGAAGGGATGAGAACTCACATTTTTCTTTGATCAATGTGAACTAGCCACTTTGAGAGAGAAGACTGGAAATTGTATGCTCACAACCTGAGAGGAAAAAATGGCTGTTTTTTGTATATGTTTGTGCGTACGTGTGTGTGTGTGTGTGTGTGTGTGTGTGTGTGTGTGTGTGTGGTGTTTTGTCATGATGGGAATTGATCCTCAGGCATTGAAAACATGAGGTGAGTTTCCTAGCACTGGCCTAGACCCCAGCTTTGTTTTGTTTTTTACTTTTGATTTGTCAACAAGATCTCACAGACTGGCCAGACACCTTGAACTCCCTCTGTCCCTAGGAAGTCTGTGAGATTTGTTTGTTTACTTTATGAGACAGGTCTCAAGTCTCTCAGACTCACCTAGAAGAATGATCTTGAACCTCTGATTCGCTTGCTTCTACCCCCATATACTTTATGAATGTACTGCTGTATGAATTATACCAGCAGGACTCGCTGGAAGTGATTGTCTTTTCTGAGCAAGGTGAATATGTTTGTGGACAGCTGAAGATCTTAAGAGGTTGTGGGTGGGTGGGTTGGAATGACAGGGGCGAGGGGTATATGGGAGGATTTGGAGGGAGGAAAGGGAAGGAGGAAATGTAATTAGCATCACAAGAATACAATTTAAAATTTAAATTAAATTTTGAAAAGGTATAGCAAAGAAGCAAAAAAAGTAAATAAATAAACTCACAGCTGATTCTGAGGTTCAATTTTTTTCTGTCAAACTGGTGAAGGGAAGTACAGTAGCATAGAAGGAAAAATGTGACAAATATACAATTCCTCACAGAGTAAGAGCTTTTGCTATATTTATTTAAAACCAAGTTATCTTTTCATTATAAATTATAAATTGTAGCATTGATTATCATTGATTATCAATGAGAACATTAAAACTTTGACTTTAATACTGCGGAACTTAGTCTTTTATTATTGACCATTATTTATTTTTACACAATATATCCTGATTATGGTTTCTCCACCCTCTTCTCCCAAATCCTCCTCACTGTGCCACCCATCTTTAAAAGACAAAACAGGCAAATAAAGAATGAATAAACAGAATATCTGTGGGCATGAAATTTCTTTGGAGTGTGAGAAATGTGTTTCAAAAGACTCTCACAAAGGAAAATTGGTTAAATCAGAGTGAAAATTATTAGACAAAGGGGTAAGTACTCAAGAGAGTTGAATGCAAAGTCAGAGGCTAAAGTGAGAAGAGGCAACATGGGCTCTGTGTCCTATCAGACATCAGAATCTGGGTGTGCTTAAAAAGCTGGAGTTTAGATAGTTTCTGAGACCTTTAAAAGACATTCCCAGGGTGACTCAGCATGGGAAACAGTCCTGTGAGCATGCTGGGCTTCTTGTGAATGACAAAAACTCTGTGGCTCTGAGCTTCATGGAAGAAAACACTGACCATGGAAAACCCTTCCTGTCTAGATTAAACTGTCCTGGGAAACAAAAGGGGGTGGGTGGGGCATTTTAGAGGCGAAACTATCACATGGAGCTGTCTTGTTAATGATAAAAGTTTTAGGTCTTTAATAATATGAATTATTGGTTTCAATTACTGAGGAATGCACACATATATCCAAGACTACTGAACATGCTCAGGATATCAAATCACTTGTAAAATGAACAGACCTCAAGTCAGGAATTTGGAATTTGAATCCCAGAAGGACATTAACTTCTTGTTATTGGACTGTGCAGGCTGCACACTACATGAATGGCCACACAGCTTAACTGCTTCTCACAAGGGACATATACATGCAACCAACCTCCTGGACAGGGCTCTGTGCTCTCTACTTCCTACCGACCCCTGCTTTGTGGATTTCCAACACCACAAATTAAGTTTATTCCCTTTTGCAATGCTCTCTCTGAGTATTATCCTTCAGTATACTCTCTTTCACAGTTGGTTTCTTCTGCTCCATGGAATGTTTATATGGCTCGTTTGTGGTGTTATGTCTAGCTGCAGTCTAATGATTTCACTCCCTAATTATATTCTATTGCATAAATTACCACATTGTCTACAGTCTGCATCTACATTTAATGTACTTCTAGGCTGTTTCCACATTTTGCTTATTCTCAGTGTTCTTAGAAACATTCTTGGTTACTTGTTTTTCAAACATCTAAATTAATTTGTGTTGGCTTGCTAAGGAAAGCTAAGACGAAATAGCAAAGATGAGGTAGCTTAAACAATGGAAATTAGTTATTGTGATGTTCTGGAGAATTGAGTGCAAAGTGAACAGGTCAGCAGGTTTGATCTCCCTGGAGGCATTCTCGTTATCCATGTCGGCTTCCTGTGTGCCGGCTTCTGACGTTTGTTGACTACTCAAATGAGACCAGACCCACCAAATTAAAGTTCCATCCTTGCTATGGGATGTTCTGTATGGCAAATGTGTTGCTAATAAAACACTGATTGTCCAGTGGCTAGGCAGGAAGTATAGGCGGGACTAACAGAGAGAATTAAAAGAACAGGAAGGCAGAAGGAGTCACTGCCTGCCAGCCACCGCCAGGACAAGCAGCATGAAAAGATACCGGTAAGCCACGAGCCATGTGGCAAGGTATAGATTTATAGAAATGGATTAATTTAAGATATAAGGACAGTCAGCAAGAATCCTGCCACGGCCATACAGTTTGTAAGCAGTATAAGTCTCTGTGTTTACTTGGTTGGGTCTGAGCGGCTGTGGGACTGGCAGGTGAAAAAGATTTATCCTGACCGTGGGCCAGGCAGGAAAACTCAAGCAACACATCCTTATTATTACATTTCATCTCAGTTACTGCTTTGAAGTCCCCATCTTCAAAAAAATCTTGGAGATTAGGACTTAGAATATCAGCTGGATTATAGGGGACATAATTCATCCCATAACTTAGAATAAATTCCAGGTTATTAAAAGTAGGCACATTCAGCTTGAGGAGACACAGACAGTTTTCCACATTGGTTGAGCTGTTTTGCATTCTACAGGCAGTGATGAGGCTTCTAAGTACTTCCAAATTTTGGTAGTGTGGTATTGTCTTTTGTTTTTGAGACAGGTTCTTATCATATAACCCTTGCTGGTCTAGAACTCACTGTCTAAACTAGGTTGGCTTGGAACTCACAGAGACCACCTGCAACTCCTTCTGCTGGCCAAGCCTGGGATTAAAGATATATTCCATCACACCCAGCTGGTATTATTATTTTCATTTTAGCCACTTGCATAGGTATATAGACCCTTACGGATTAACTAGTATTTTTGGTGATTATTAAAATTTATTATTTTTCATATCCATTAGCCACTTGGATATCCTTATTCTGAGTTATCTGTTGAAGATTTTTGGACATTTTATGTCATTGTTTGCCACTTTCTCATTGATTTGTAGGCATTTTCACATATCCTGGAAATCACATAATCTTTGTTGAATATGTGACTAATAACTATCTTTAGTTTGTAAATTACCTTGTCCTGTACTTCAGTCATATTCAGATTACTATGAATTCTTCATTTTAATAGAGAAAAATAAGTTATAGACTTTTCTTTAAATTTTTATACCATATTTATTTGTGTGTGTGTGTGTGTGTGTGTGTGTGTGTGTATGTGTGTGTGTGATGTATGGTGACCCAGGCCCACATGGAGATCAGAAGAAAAATTTCAGGGTTTGGTTATCTCCTTCCACTGTGTGGATCTGGGGTAGCAGACTGGCTTGTCAGGTGTGGTGTCCAGCACCTTTCTGACCGAGCCATCTAATAGGCCTAAAGTGCCTGCCTTTCATACCTTATTGAAATGATCTTTGCTTGGTAAGGTCATGAAGACTTTTTACATTTTTAAATAGTCTTAGTGTTTCACTTTCACAGTTAGCTCCCCTTGGCATCTAAAACTGATGTTATAGATTGTCTGAGGTTGGGAAGGGGGCTTTGGCTCAGCATTTTCCATATAGATATTAACTTAACCCAAACTATCCATGTAAGAAGAACATCTTTCTAGCTATACTATATCGTTGCCTTTGGTATAAGTTAGGTAATAATTCTAATTATGGGACAGTCTCTGGATTTGTTTCTTTATTTCTTCTGGTCTATATACCTGTCCTTGACTTGCTATCACACAATAGAATACCTTTGTAATAAGGCTTGACTGACTATTTATTTAGCCTGTTTCTAAGTTACTGGTGTGCAAACCAAGAATCTCATGAATGCTAGAATTCATTCAACCACTGAGTTACAACCTCAGCTCAGGTTTGAGTTTGCATGGTAATCTTTGTTTAGGGCTCAAACATTTTAGCATTTGTTTGTCAAATTCCATAGACTATCTGTTTGGATTTTTGTTTGGATTATGTTGAGTTTAGGAATAATTTTTAAAAATTGTTGAGTTCTTTGATTCATGGTTCAAAAATATTTTTAGAACTTGATTTCTATTAGTTATTTTTTATAGATTTCTATGTAATGGTCTTGTTTACATCTATCATTAGGTTTGTTCTTAGATAGGTTGTGGCTTGAGTTTTCCTGCCTGGTCCACAGTCAGGATAAATCTCTTTCACCTGCCAGTCCCACAGCCGCTCAGACCCAACCAAGTAAACACAGAGACTTATATTGCTTACAAACTGTATGGCCGTGGCAGGCTTCTTGCTAACTGTCCTTATATCTTAAATTAATCCATTTCTATAAATCTATACCTTGCCACATGGCTCGTGGCTTACCGGCATCTTTACATGCTGCTTGTCCTGGCGGTGGCTGGCAGGCAGTCAGTGACTCCTTCTGCCTTCCTGCTCTTTTAATTCTCTCTGTTAGTCCCGCCTATACTTCCTGCCTAGCCACTGGCCAATCAGTGTTTTATTAGCAACACATTTGCCATACAGAACATCCCACAGCAATAGGTTATGATTTTTCAATATTGCTATACATTAATGAAATGTTTTAATGTATTTTCATTCATACTTTTATATCTCAATGCTTTGAGAATGTTAGAAAATATTGCTTGAAAAGAGATTCAGATGAACAATAATGATAAATTGTCTTCATCCCTGCATATATTCGTTGACTGTATATTTATTTCATCCTGGTTT
>CABHPP010149141.1:0-52193 GCA_902168425.1 Peromyscus attwateri | reverse complement strand
AGGGCCTGATCCAGTTGGGGGCCCCTCAGCCATTGGTTCACAGTTCATGTGTTTCTATTCGTTTGGCCATTTGTCCCTGTATTCCATCCATCCCTGGTCCCAACAACTCTTGATCACATAAACCCTCCTCCTTCTTGCCTATTGGACTCCCGGAGCTCCACCCAGGGCCTGACCGTGGATATCTGCATCTAGTTCCCTCTGTTACTGGATGGGGTTTCTAGCACGACAATTAGGGTGTTTGGCCATCTTATCACCAGGGTAGGTCAAATCGGGCTATTTCTCGACTATTGCCAGCAGTTTATTGTGGGGGCATCTTTGTGGATTTCTGTGGGCCTCTCCAGCACTTTGCTTCTTCCTATTCTCATGTGGTCTTCATTTATCATGAACATTCCTTATGTTCCCTCTCTGTTCTTGATCCAGTTGGGATCTCCTGCTTCCCCAAGTTCTCTTTCTCTCGCCCCTCGCCCCTCATTACGTGAAGATTGTTCATGTAGATCTCATCCATTTCTCTGTCATTGGGCGATCCCCGTGTCTTTCTTGGGGTCCTATTATCCAGGTAGCCTCCCTGGTGTTGTGAGTAGCTGTCCAGTCATCCTTGTTCCACAGCTAGTATTCTCCTATGAGTGGGTACATACCATGTTTGTCTTTGTGAGTCTGGGTTACCTCACTCAGGAGGATTATAGTTTTTCTTATATTAGTTACAACTTTCCTTTTTTTTCTCTTTTTATTAAATTAGAAGAGGGGAGATATAGTGGTATTTTATTTGTGCTGAAATGTGATTTTATTTGTATGTTAATAAATAAAGTTGCCTAGGGGTCAGAGCTATTAGCAAGCCATAGCGAAAGCCAGGGCGGTGGTGGTGCACGCCTTTAATCCCAGCACTTGGTAAGCAGAACTAGGTAGATCTCTGTGTGTTCAAGGATACAGCCAGCATTGGAGACACACGCCCTTAATCTCAATACCAACCATAGAAGACTTGGGAGGTCTGTACAGACAGGCAGTCACGTAGTTGAGTTTACAACCAATGAGAAGGAAGAACCAGAACTCTTTATAAGTCAAACGCACAGGAAGTAGCTCCCTTTTCGGAGAGGTCTCTTGGCATGAGAGTCTAGCTGGCGGAAAGTGGGTAAGGCTCCTAGCTCTGACCTCTTGGGCTTTCACCTTTACATTGGCTCTGTGTTTCTTATTTAATAAGGCGGTTGGTTACATCTACAAGTGGTTATGAGTTGAGGCTGACAACAAGAGTATCTATAGGCACAAGCACCATGTGTAAAAGGCAATTCTACAGGAATATCACAACCGTTTAATAAACAGAACTGATGGCTTACCCAATGGGACCTAAGACCTCCACAGCCACAGGTTTTTGTCCAAGTTCCTAGTACCATATATAAATTTCTTCCTGTGGAGTAAACCTTATTTCCAAACAGAAAACTGATTCTACCCATAACCACTATTGCACTTGCTGGCACAACTTCAATCATGAAGCATGCAGGATTCACAAGTGACTAAAATGTTTTGTGATTAATTCTTCCCAGCATCCTTATTAGTACCTTCTGACACTATAGGAGCTAGCTCACAGGGAAGGTTTCTGTGGGTGTAGTCCGCCTTTATGTCCACAAGTCCTGTAACCAAAACTTGCAATGTCTTTGGCTGTAACATCTTACCATTCAGTTCTGAAATGCAATCAACACTGGTGACAACAGCCTTTATATTTTGGAGGATGCTAGGACCTCCTAGACCAACAGCCTCTAGAAAGGGATGGACCACTAGTATTGAGAGTTTCAATCAACAACAGCATGTGTTTGGGAGCATCAATTTCTCCCATTCAAGATACCCTATTTCCTCTTTGTGAGCAGAATTATTTTTTTGTGCTGAACTCCCTTGGGGGTACAGTAACACTTTTCTGCAATGCCTTTGTAAAGCTGTAAAACACTCAGAAGCTAGCATTATGTCGCCTATACAACAAAGAAACTAGCATTATGTCATCCACCTAACAAACCTTTTCCAGAGAAAGGGTAGAACAAATAACTTTGATGAAGCAGTATGAAAGCCTGTTATCATCTGTCCCAATTGTCAGGTAGACTCAGAGATTCCCAATGAAAAAAGAAGATGCTACATTTGAATATCATACGTCATGTCCCCATCCATCTGTAACAGTTGTTTCTTCCACAGACCAAGGTTGGGTCTGGCTAGGAGGCACTAACTTAATTATCTGTCTGTAATCCTCAGTCATTCTCTCTGAACCATTATGTTTACATATCCTGGTGCTCTTCCATGAAGACTCCTCACATTCCTCTACCTCTGATGAACTCAGTGGGCTTGCCTTAATCTGCTCTGCCCTGTCTAGGGCCAAGAGGGGATGTGTTCTGCTATCCCTTGCTCTACTGGCTGCCTCCCTGGGTATGAGATGCCATGTGACTGACTTTCTTCATACTGTCTCAGTGTATACAAGCCTTTGCCTTAGGAAGAGATGAGTAGTTGCATTACTCCAGGGGACCAGGAGTGGAGTGTGGTAGTTTGAATAAGAATAGCCCCCAAAGGCTCATATATTTGAATGATTAGAGAATGGCAGCATTTGTTGGAGTAAGTGTGGCCTTGTAATAGGAAGTGTGTCACTGGGTGTAGGCTGTGAGATTTCAAAAGGCCAAGCCAAGCCCAGTGGCTCTCTCTTCCTGCTACCTGCAGATTCAGATATAGAACTGCTACTTTTCCAATACCATGTCTGCCTGACTGCCACTGTGCTCTGTAGACAAATTGCTAAATGGTGTTATTAAATAAAAAACACAGAGCCAGATATAGGAGTAAAAACCTGAGCGATCAGGGAAATAGGAAAAGCCACAAGCTAACCTCATCTCACCAACACTGCAGCTTCCAAAGAGACTTAATTTCTGTATATCCATGCCTATATGCCTTTCTGTTCTGTTCTCTCAATGGCTCTCTCAGGCCAGCTATATCACTTCCTCTTCCTGCCCAGCTCTGTTACTTCCTATCTGTCTGTACAGACCTCCAGACCTCTATGGTTAGTGAAGAGATTAAAGGCATGTGTCACCACATTTGGCTCTGTTCCCCAGTGTGGCCTTGAACTCACAGAGATCCAGACAGATTCCTGTCTCCCAAGTGACAGGATTAAAGGTGTGTGCTACCATTGCCTGACTTCAATATAGTGGCTGGCTTTTTCCTCTGATCCTCAGATAAATTTTATTGGGGGACACAATACATCACCACAGTGCTTGCCACCAACACTGTAAGCAAACCCCATCCTCTGGGCCGGTCTTTCTGTATGCTGTAAATATGTGTTGCTCCCATTGGTTAATAGGTAAAGCTGCTTTGGCCTATGGCAAGACAGCATAAGAGCAAGGCAGGAAATCTAAGGAGAGATACAGGAAGAAGAAGGACAGAATCAAGGAGATGCCAGAGAGTTGCCCAAGAAGCAAAATGTGAAAGTACTGGTAAGCCACCAGCCAAGTGGAGATTAATAGAAATGGGTTAATTTAAGATCTAAAAACTAGCTAGTAATAAGCCTGAGCCACAGGCCAAACTGTTTGTAATTAATATTAAGCCTCTGAGTGATTATTTTAAAAGCAGCTGCAAGACAACGGGACCAGGGTGGGAGAGAGAAAGGCATCAGGCTACAATCTCAATTAAGTAATTTCTTTTATAAGAGATGCTGTGGTCACAGTGTGTCTTCATGACAATACAACACTGACTAAGACAGCCACTCTTAGTCTCAAATACATTTCTTACTACTCACAGCAATGGCCAGGCAACCAACCCCAACTGGTGCTTGTTGATTATCTCCAACCTAGTCCACTGCTCTCAAAGTCTACTAAATTTCTTCTAAGTCTTTAAATGTTTTCAAGACAGCTACCTATTTACATTGTGGATCCCTTCATCAAGCAGACATGCTATCCCATATCACATAGATGGATGTTTTTCCTCAACCTGCTCAGATGCAGTTGCGTGTCTTGCTACCCATATCTGGGATCATGCAATCAGTCCCATGTAACATGTCTTTAGTTCTACCAGCTCCCTGTTTAAGTGACAATTATGTTGTATAATGGTTGATTCCTGAGGAGAAATGAACAAATGCCTACTTACCTCAGATAGGCAGATGACAACAGATACCACCAAAGACCAATTTAGTAACCAATGAGTTTTATTATGATTACATACAATATGGGTGAGTGGCTACTTAGGGGAGCAGAAATGACTCACAGACGGCTGCATCACCAAACTCTATCCCAGCTCACAAAAGGGGGCAACTAGAGTGCATTTCATTGCCCATGCAAGCAGCTCAGCAGGGTAGAGAGTGTCCTTTTTAGATGGCTCAGTTTGTCTGAGCCTCTTCCAGGAAGCTCAGTTCATTCTTGTTTCTTCTAGGCCCATGGTTCTCAACCCGTGCGTTGTGACCCCTTCAGGGGTTGAATGACCCTCTCACAGGGGTTGCATAAGACCATTGGAGAACACAGATTATGTTATTACATTATGATGCATAACAGTAGCAAAGTTACAGTTATGGAGTAGCAGTGAAAATAATTTTATGGTTGGGGGTCACAACAATATAAAGAATTGTATTAAAAGGTCACAGCATTAGGAAGATTGAGAACCACTGTTCTAAGCAGTTCCAGACATCTGATTCTTTCAGGCTGCCAGGCTTCTCTGAGAGTCTTTTTGTACTGTGGCTTATCTGGGAATGACTTTAAGCAGTCTTTTCTTTATATACTCTTGGGAATGATTTGGTGCAGTAATTCTGTTTCAAGAACTTCCTGAAGCAATTTCAAATTTTGGGGGAACTTTAAATTTTTTAAGATAAGTTAAATATAGAATCCATTATGCAGAATATCTGTATTCTTGGATTCATCCTAAGAATTCTGAGAATTTCCAGGTGAATCTATTGTACAACAATCATAAACAATTTTATATGTTCATTGATGCAAAACTTTTAGCCCATGTAATTAGCAACTGTCATCATAAGTCATATGTTAAGATTACTACACTGTTGGCCTAGTGCTGTAGATTTTTATGATATAGAAAAGATCTAAAGGATCTTGGGTAAGCACAGGTCTAAATTTTCATGCCCATCAAATATGGAATCCTCTTGTTTCTTTACTGTTTCAAATCATTCTTGTTAGTGCTATGGGATGATGTTCTTGTACATTGGCTTAAAAAAATGCTTATTGGTCAGTAGCCAGTCAGGAAGTATAGGCAGGGTGAGCAGACTAGGAGAATGCTGGGAAAAGGAAGAGTGGAAAGGAGTCACCAGCCAGACACAGAGGAAGCAAGATGACAAGGCAGAACTGAGAAAAGGTATCAAGTCATGTGTCTAAATATAGATAAGAATTATGGGTTAATTTAAGTGTAAGAGCTAGTCAGTAATAAGCCTGAGCTAATGGCTGAGCAGTTATAATTCATTTAAGCCTCTGAATAGTTATTTTATAAGTGGCTGCAGGACTGCAAGGCCAGGCAGGACCAGAGAAAACTTCTGACTACAAATGGCGCCAGACGTGGGGCAAGATTTTCCAACTAAAACCTAAGACAGCTTAAAAAGAGACTAAAAGTTTAGATAAGAGCACCTTCCTAGTCCATGTCGCTCATGGTGGGCCGCACTACAATGACATGGTCCCTGAACATGGCAGGTTCCTGGCATGTGGGTCTGACCTACAGCAAGGCAGATTCCTGTTGCAGTACACAATGGTGTCTCCAAGCCACACAGCATGCTGTGTGCTGCATGATAGAGTTAGCTTTTGCTAATACAGACAAAAAAAAGGTTTCTGGGCTGTTTCTGGGTTACATGCTCCTTGATAGAACCATAGACCCACTGCCTCCCAGAGTCAGCAGAGAGCATGGCTCCCAGAGCTGGCAGTGAATTACCTCCACCATGTGGGGAAGCTGAGATGGGCAGAGTCAGCAACCAAGGCTTCTGGTCCTAGCCACACAGCTTAGCAATTTATAACCTCTCCTGGTCAGAGAAGGATTCACAATAAGACAAATTCAAATGGAATAAAAATCTAAACAGTTTCCAGTATATGTAGAAATATGAGTAGGCTTAGAAGAGAGGAAAAAAAGAAATATATACAGTTATATAAAGAAATAGATAATTTTATAAAATAAAGTCTTTAAAGAGACAATAAAAATAATATAAGAAACAAGCCACCTTTTTAAAGATGAAAATCATACACAGCATCTGGATTATATTGTCTCTGAGATTTTTTAACAGAAAAAAATCATTTGATTATAGAGGCTGGTAATTTAAGCATTATATATATATATATATATATATATATATATATATATATATATATATAATAAAAATATATTTTAAAGATAACTTGACTTAAAAATTTATGTTTAATGATACGAAGCTTTTGAAAAGAGGTTCTGCTTTTGTTTCCACAGAAGATGAGAACCTATGGATTGCTTCTAGGCTAATATGGTTTGATCAGCCAAGACCGCCTGAGAAGTCTCCAGATGATCCAACATCCAAATGAGCTTCAAGGCAACTGGCTCAGAGAGTAAAGCATCACAGACTACTCCAGTCAGGACTCAGCCATAATCCTTAAGTTCTCTTTATGTCTCCATAAGACTACCAGCACCCCCAATCAGCAGGAAGTAGCCTAGATTACTATGCCCACATTCCCAAAAATGGACTATGGATGTTTGTCTTTGTTTAGGAGGTTGGCTACAAATTGTTATTGGTCATAATCAATCTCTTTCTAAAATAAGAATGGGGGATATGATATAGAAATATAGGATATAGATATGATGGGATAAAAGGGTAGATTATTGAATCTACTTTTAAAGAGAAACAACTTGTTTAATTTTTTTTCTTTTTTTCTTTTTTTGGTTTTTTCGAGACAGGGTTTCTCTGTGTAGCTTTGCGCCTTTCCTGAAAATCACTTGGTAGCCCAGGCTGGCCTCGAACTCACAGAGATCCACCTGGCTCTGCCTCCCAAGTGCTGGGATTAAAGGCGTGCGACACCAACACCCGGCTGAAATGTTTTACATTGCTATGGATTTTAGTTTATTGATACAAATTTAAAGTTAATTTTGTTATACTTCATGTACATTTCTACTCTTCTTTAAGGTATTTATGTTTATGCAACTCATTTAAAACTATAATGTATAATTAAAAAATACAGATTAGTAATTAGTCATCTATGATAACCATGCTTATCGTTATGTTAGTTAAGTTCTCTAGGTATACATAGATATATTTCAATTAGGTAGATAACCTTCAAACACTTCAAAGACCTACAGAATACGGCATTTAAAATGTTTTAAAAACTTAGACGTTTCTGGACAGTGAGACATGTCTGGTCCTGGCAGAACTGATTTACTTCAAAGAAAAAGATGAGCATGGAAGACCCTCTATATGTAGTTTATCTTCTTCTTGGCACAAAATGGCCATTTGGGCAAGAAACTGCTCTTGCCTGGATTGCTTGACAGGATGTTCTATAAACTGGACATGCAGGACCTATAGGAAGATGACCACTAAACTTTGCAAGGTGAGATGGTCCTTCAGATTCTTGCTTTGCAGAAGAAACTGCCAGATATTCTGCAGGACACAGGGAGAAGCAACTGAGAAAGTCCAGACCTATAGGCTGAAGACGGATGCCCCAACATTACAGAGGAACTTTGGGTGATGATCCAGGCAGCCAGATGACTCTGTCATTCTAGATTTTTGTAAGTTGCTTACAATGCTCTTCCTATTTACTTAGGTAATATTATATCCTTCTGGGGTCTTTGATGTAGTTGAAGACTACATAGTTATAATTATAATTTTCCTTAGTTATGATAAAAGATAAATTATATATAAAACCTTTGACTCACAAATATGGGATAGATAGAATATTTTCTTTAATTTTGCCAAATACAAACAGACTAGATATTATAACTATAACTCTTGCCTGATAACTGTTGGTTATATATAATTTTACTATGTTAAAGTTAAAACTTTCCTTTTAAATTAAACAAAAAAAATGGGAAATGAAGTGGGATAATGATCTTGTACACTGGTTTAATAAAATGTTGATTGGCTAGTAGCCAGGCAGGAAGTATAGGTGAGTGAGCAGACTAGGAGAATGCTGTGAAGAGGAAGAGCAGAGACGAGTCACCAGCCAGACACAGAGGAAGCAAGATGACAAGACAGAACTGAGAAAAGGTACCAAGCTACATGGATAAACATAAATAAGAATTATAGGTTAATGCAAATGTAAGAACTAGTCAATAATAAGCCTGGGCTAATGGCCAAGCAGTTATAATTAATATAAGCCTCTGAATAGTTATTTTATAAGTGGCTGCAGGACTGCAAGTCCAGGCAGGACCAATTACACGTTAGAATGATCTATTTTTTTATCATCACTATTTTCAGGATGATAAATCAGGACTCCTTTATGTGACAAAAAAGATAGCTTATTTCAGAGTTTATTAATCTACAAAAGTGGCTTAAATATATATTTCTGAATTAAAATTGAAATCAGAGTAAATTTTTCACTTGGTTATTATTATTGCACATTACTTGCAAATTCTCCTCCAACTAGTTCCCTTTCTCCTTAATATCTCAGGCATAGTCACCTTCCAAATCAAATGTACCTCCTTCTTTCCTACTTCTTTTGCTTATATATTATTCTTATCTCATGATCTTATGTGTCTGTTGGAGGGGTATATGTGCAAATATGTGTGTGGGGGTGTGGGTTCAGTATATATGCATGTGTGTGCATGTGCTTCTGCAGTATATGTATACATGTGTGCATATGTGTTATATATGTGCACATTTGTATATGTGCATGCAGTATGTATATATGTTTGTGTGGTATATGTGCAATGGGTGTGGTATATGAGCAGTTGTATGTGTGTGTATAGCATATGGGCACATGTACATATGAATGTATGTGGTATATATACATGTGTGTGTGTGGTACATGTGCACATGTGTGTACAGTTGCATGTACTAGAGGCTGGAATATGCTCTATTACTCTCTATCTTATTTCTTTGAACCTGGATCTAGGCTAGCACACAGCAAGCCCCAGTGGGCCATTTCCTCAACTCCTCCTCATCTTTTCAATAATACCTTTATTATTTATCTATTTTCTACTGATTGTTCATGTCTAAATTTAATATCACATCTGTATAAAGCTTTAATTAATATAGTAATCATATTATAAATGTCTAAGATATATACTATTTTACCAAATAAATATGGTATTTTATACTTATATATTGTTATTATTATTTCTTAAAAGCTTATCTGTTGGGGTTAGAGAGATAGATCAGTAGTTGCAAATGTTCTGCTCTTGCAGAGGACCCAGATTTGGTTCTTAGCACCTACATGTTGGCTCACAAGCATCTGCAACTTCAGGTCCAAAAAATCCAAAAACTTCTTCTTCTTGCCTTCACAGGAATAGACATGGATACAGGGACAGCTATCACACTAAATAAAAATAAAGCAATCATTTTTGAAAGCTTATTTGCCTCTCTAGATTGAGAGTGCATGGAATTAGACTACTGTGCACTTGTAGACCATCAGTGCTGAACATAGTGCATGGAAATCCTCATCATGTATATAAAGCATTTACTGGAGAAATAAATAAGAGTGGCACAAAATATGTTAAAAGTGGTGCTGACCTCACTATAATATTTCCCAACATAAATTGACTTTAAATTCCTTTTGTCCAAAATTGGCATTTCTCCTAATATGACAAAATGGATTTAATAAAGACTTAAGGTCAGAACAGGTCTCCTTAGGACTATCCCTGATTCTAGCTGCTACTCACCTTGAGTCCTTCATTTCTTCTTATTTTTTTCCTGATCCACTATCATGATGAGATTTCTTCATTTTTGTTTTTATCTTATTTGTTTATATTTGGAAGATGTGATCACTTTTATCACATACTACCTTTAGCAAGTCAAGTGACAAAGGGCCTGGATCTGCATCCAAGTACCCATCTCTTAGTGATAGCTCAGTTTTTAGAAATAATCTAATTGACTTTCTGCTCTCTTTTTAAGAATGATCTCATTCCTCAGATTTCATCATAGAGATTCATGTCAGAGGTTCAATGTCAACTAAATATTCTCTCACTAAGACCATGATTCAGTTCTAAAACTCATCTTTGTTCCTTTTTTCAGGGACATCATGTTGACAAAAATATGCTGTAATATCTTAGCAGCCAAAATGGTTTATATATCCTAGTAACAGAGCTGAGATAAATTCTTCAAGCATCACTTTACAGTTTCTACTTGGTAAGGATACATACAATCCATTACCCATTGACTACAAGGTGAGTTCCAATACACTTTTGTGATTTCAACTGAAAAGTTCCAAACAGTGAATTTGAAAGCTCATCCTAGCTAATGGGGCATGTAATATGTGGGTTCAGTACAAATTACATAACAAATTAATACTCCCAAAACTTAATCTCACTCTCTAAGGCTTGTTGTAGGTCTGGAGGTCAGATAAATAATCAACAAAAGATTATCTTGCTAGCAGCACACAAACAAGATTTCCACTTACTTCTTCCCTGAATCCACACAGTCTATCTTAGTAGGACTGCAGGGGGAGGATTGATATTTCATTAGAAATGAATTGCATTTAAATGGAACATTCAAACTTACTAAAAGCAATCTACAGATTTAATGCAATCCTGATAAAATCCCAACACAATTCTTCACAGATCTTGAAAGAACAATACTCAACTTCATATGAAAAAACAAAAAACCCAGGATAGACAAAACAATTCTGTACAATAAATGAACCTTGGGAGGAATCACCATCCCTGACTTCAAGCTATACTATAGAGCTAAAGTAATAAAAACAGTTTGGTACTGGCGTAAAAGCACACACATGGATCAATGGAATCAAACTGAAGACCCTGACAATAATACACACATCTTTGAATACTTGATTTTGACAAAGAAGCCAAAATTATACAATAGAAAAAAGAAAGCATCTTCAACAAATGGTGGTGGCATAACTGAATGTCAACATGCAGAAGATTGCAAATAGATCCATATCTATTGCCATGCACAAAACTCAAGTCCAAGTGGATCAAAGACCTCAACATAAATCCAGTTACACTAAACCTGAAGGAAGAGAAAGTGGAAATTATCCTTAAATCCATTGGCACAGGAGACAACTTCCTAAATATAACACCAATAGCACAGACACTAAGAGCAACAATTAATAAATGGGACCTCCTGAAACTGAGAATCTTCTATGAGGCAAATAACACAGTAAATAGACAAAACGACAGCCTACATAATGGGAAAAGATCTTCACCAGCCCCACATCTGACAGAGAGCTGATTTCCAAAATATATAAATAACTCAAGAAACTAGACATCAAAATATCAAAATATCCAATTAAAAATGAGTTATGGAGCTAAACAGAGAATTATCAATGGAATAATCTCAAATGACTGAAAGATACTTAAAGAATTGCTCAACATCCTTAATCATCAGGGATATGCAAACAACTCTGAGGTGCCCTCTTCCACCTGTGAGAATGGCTAATATCAAAAACAGTGATGACAGCCTGTGTTGGAAAGAATGTGGAGTAAGGGGTACATTCTTCCATTGCCAGTAGGAGTGAAAACTTGTACAGCCACTCTCAAAATCAGTATGGCAGTTTCTCAGAAAATTGGTAATCAATCTACCTCATGATCCTGCAATACCACACTTGGGCCTATACCCAAAGGATGCACATTCATACCACAAGGACATTTGCTCAACTATGTTCATAGCATTATTTGCAATAGTCAGAACTTGGAAACAACCTAGATGCCTCTCAACCAAAGAATGGATAAAGAAAATGTGGTACATTTACACACTGGAGTATTACTCATCTAACAATCTAATTACTCGTGTAAAAAACAATGACATCACGAAATTTGCAGGCAAATGGATAGAATGAGAAAAAAAAAACATTCTGAGTAAGGTAATCCAGACCCAAGAAGATAAGCATGGTATGTATTCACTCATAAGTGTATATTAGACATAAAGCAAAGGATAACCAGGCTATAATCCACAAACCCAGAGAAGCTAGGTAACAAGAACCCTAAAAGAGACATGCAAAGATCCCCCTGGGAACAGGAAATAGATACGATCTCCTGAGTAAATTAGGAAAGTAGGGTGGGTGAGGAGGTAATGGGTGATAGGAAGAGAACACGAGGGAACAGGATGATGAAGTTAGGGGAAGGACAGAGAGGGAGAGCAAGGAAAGAAATATCTTGATAAAGGGAACCATTATGGGTTAGAGAGAAACCTGGTGCTAGGGATATTCCCAGGACTTCAGAAGGATGACCCCAGCTAATACTGCAAGCAGTCATGGAGAGGGTTCCTGAATTGGCCTTCCCCAGTTATCACATTGGTGACTACCCTAACTGTCATGATAGAACCTTCATCCAGTAACAGATGGAAGCAGATGTAGAGATCCACAGCTAACCACTTGGTGGAGCTCCCAGCGTCCAGTTGAAGAGAGGGAGGCAGGATTATATGAGCAAATGGGTCAAGATCATGATGAGGAAACCCACAGAGACAGCTGACCTGAGCTAGTTGGAGCTCACTGACTCTGGACTGACAGCTAGGGAACCTGCATGGGACCAAAGTAGGCCCTCTGAATGTGGGCGACAGTTGTGTGGCTTGGGCAGTTTGTGGGAACACTGGCAGTAAGACCAGGATTTATCCCTAGTGCATGAACTGGCTTTTTGGAGCTCATTCCCTATGGAGGGATACCTTGTTCAGTCTTGATACAGGGGGCAGGGACTTGATCCTGCCTCAACTTGATATGCCAGACTTTGTTGACTCTGTATGGGAAAAATTACCCTCTCTGAGTTGTGAATGTGAGACAGGGTAGGGGGAAAGCGAGGACTGATCCAGAGGAGTGGAGGGAGGGGGAACTGTGTTTGGTATGTAAATGAAAAAAAAAACTTTTAAAACAAAATAAATAAATAAATAAATAAATAAATAAACTTTTTAAAAATTTATTAATATATTTTACTTAATGTTTTCTAAAATAATAATGTATGAATTCTGAGCTGTTTTGTTACTATGTACATTACTAAGAGGAAATATATTTTTCTTATTATGCAGTTAATAAATGCAATAATGAGAACTTGAATTTGGTGATTTACATGAGATAGACACCATAAAGAAGTACTGGGAAAAACATATGCCTGTTTGAGAAAAAAGATTAAAATTTATAGCAAAATTAAATATTCTTACATACAGGGTATAATATAGAGATTATGCTTGCAAAAATTTAAATAGCAAACTGAATTCAGATATAAAAATCAATAATATTTTCTTGAATAATCAGCAAAAATATATTTGATAGAAGAATCCATATGTTAATCAAGAAAAATAAGAGGATTTATGATTGGACTCATTATAAACAAATAGTCAAACCTGCAAGGAGACCCTAAGTCACCTTAAAAATCATAACATACTTGAGCAATAAAGTTATTCCTTATTTGTGAACAAAATACCTCAACATAAAGATTCTAATTGTATCCAAGATATATGGAAATTTAATGTGATCCTAACAAAAATGTCAACTGTGCTGAAAATGTTAATACTAAATTTTATCTAAAAATCATACAATAAAATAATATGTAAACAAACATTAAGTCACAAGGTAAAACAGGCTGCACTGTGTTTCAGATATAAAGAAATTGCCAGGCGGTGGTGGTGCACACCTTTAATCCCAGCACTTGGGAGACAGAGTTCGAGGCCAGCCTGGGCTACAGAGCGAGATCCAGGACAGGCACCAAGACTACACAGAGAAACCCTGTCTTGAAAACCAAAAAAAATTTAAAAAAGAGAAAAAAGAGAAATAGCTATAATCATCAAGGCTTGGAATCAATAAAAATGTACTTTGGAAAATGAATGGATAGTATTTAGGACAATCAGATAATGAGATATTATTCTGTATTTTGAAATGTGTTATAACACCATGAAACACATAAAGAAAGCTTGACTGCACACTAGTTAGTTAAAGAAGCCAAATACAACAGAATACAGCCTGTCTGAGGCTGAGTCCGTGACATCCTAGAAGAGCATAATCACAAAGACAATAGAATGACCAGTATTCACCAAAGGTTAGAGAGAGTGGTACACAAAGCATTTTTGTTTAAGGAATGAAATACTTTGACTTCATAATGAGAAATACATAATGATTTTTTGCAAACACATAGAATTCACAAAACCAAGTGTGTATTCTAATGTGTAGCATGGAGTCTGAATGATAATGATGCCTCAATGCAGGTTCATAATTTGTAACAAATGGACCATTCAGATGGGGATGCTAATAACAGAAAGATCTGGGTAGAGACCTGTGGAGAAAGGAAGTGGAAATCTCTGCCCTTTATGTTAGATTTTGCTGTGAACTTAAATGAATCTAATAATTAAGTTTTTATAAAAAGAAAGTATATTATCAATTCCTTGTAATCAGAATAGCATGTTACATCTAGGTGAATGTATCAGTAGACCACAAACACTACAGACTTCAGAAAAGATAGTGCAAAGAAAAATTGGGTGTATCTTGTGTGAGATATCATTAGGCAAGTGGGGAAACCTGATATTTTTAAAACATAGTTTACAAGTTCTGGATAGCCATTTAGAGAAAAAGACAATTTGTTTTTAACAATGCTGGGCTAAAAACACTTGACTGGCTCAGTAGTCTAAATGAGAATGCATTCAATTTCCTTTAATTTATGTGTGTGTGGATATTTCTAATTATAACTAAAATCACCAGTTATATAATGAAAACATCTATCAATGCCCCTACTTGACACCACAAGCCAAAAAATACCAAGCACCATGCCAGGAATTGGTTGCCTCTTTTGTAGTTGTTTGACAGTGAAGTCCTATAGACCCCCAAACATTACAGATGTTTGCCAATGGCGTTTTAATTACTCTCCTATGGCTGAAGACACCACACACTTGAGTCATAAAACATGGAAAAAATGGTCTGGTACTGATCTGGAAGCTTCATCTCTACTGTCTATCTTCACAGAGCTGGAAGATGAGAAAGTTATCATCAGTCTTACGCAGCTATAAATTCTGTAAGTTAAAACAATCACCTATCTGGCCAGGAGGCACATTCACTGGTAAGACAGTTGTGTTAATGTCATGGGTGGGGGAGGCATTTTCTGGTTAAATTTAATAACTGCTTCACAGGTTGAAGCCCAAATCTTTTGTGGATATCAGGGCAAAGATCCTGTGGATAGACATGTCAGAGAGATTATGGGAGTATTTACTGTTTTCCTCTGTCAAATGGAAATGATATTCATCAAACTTGTGATGATTTATTGTTATACATAGATGGGACATCTCTTAGTCCTCATCAGAGAAGCTTCTTTTTGCAGTAGATTATGATTGACATGGAGAACCTCAGCTGGCCCAAATACAGAGAATAAGATTGTGGAATACTCAGTCATAAACAGGACTTCTATATCTCACACACACACACACACACACACACACACACACACACACACACACCACTAATTGCAGAGGAGAGGGGAGAAAGTTTCTCAGAGATGGTGAGTGACTACGAGAAAAGAGGGTTTTCAGGACACAGCTGAGCAGTTATTTATATAAACTCATAGCAGTTGAGACAGAGCACACAAGACCTGAGCAAGTTCAAGCCAAATTTCTAATTTAGGAAGTAGGTAAGTGGGCATAAAGTCCTACCTAAGAAGCAATTGACAGTTGACAGCTGCTGAGAGAGGAGACTTGGTTTTCTTCAATGCTATGTAGCCCTGGATGGGTTGACCATGCTCCAATGGAAAGACACACTTCTAAGAGTATACAGGCAGAAAAACTATAGTCAACAGCTTAAAAAAAACAAAGGACAGAAAGGTGGATAACTCATGAAGCTGAAGAGTTAGAGGAGAATTCATATGAAAAAGTCATTCCAATAAAAATTAAAATTAAAATACAGTCAAGCAAGTGAAAGTAATTTAGACAAAAAAGTACTTTCAACTTACATAATATAAAATGATTCACATTTCTTTCATTGAGAGTCCTTGAAACCAAAGGGAAAATAGCATAGAATAATGACCAAAAGAAAAAATTGAGCCAAAATATGAGCATTTTACATTAGAAAAATGTTACTACAACAAATACTCAAATTAATTCATAATATAAAATCAAATTAAATGACATAATATATCACTTTTAATCTATCCTGTTTTCAGGAAATCAAATCTCCGAATACAAAACCTAGTGTACAGAGTTTCAGAAATGAGATACTCAAAATTTTTGTAGACATTATATGATAAAATACAATCACATGTACGCTCTGATCCAGAAATCCCACATATAAGATTTAACCCTGCTTATAGCCTACCAACCCATGACACTAAACAAAAACATTTGAAATAACAAACTGGAGAAATTTGGGAATGGATAAATAGCTTTCCGTAGAAGAAATTACAATTTTTATAAGGCTGCAGAGGCTATGTGGAGCCCTATGCAAATCTATGATAAAATGATAATTAATTACAAATTTATTCTAATGACATTATTAAACTAATAAGGAAGAAAAGCTGTACTAGCCTAGGTTATCTAAGAACAGAATTGAAAGAATGAACATTATATATATATATATTAGTAAGGAATTTGTTGGACAGACCTACAGGCTGTTGACTGAGTAGTCCAGCAATGGGTCCAGCAATGGTTATCTCCTGACAGAAAGACAAATTATCCGGTAGTTGTTGGGTTCATAAAACTGGATATCTCAGAAGTTCCAACTTAGTGCTGTAGTTCCTGCGAAGTTATACAAAGTTGCCAAATTTCAGCTCAAGTTGGAATCCTGAAGAAATACGTTCTAATACCAGTGAAAAAATGGCTCTGAATAGATGAACTCACCAGTGAGAATGAGAGCAGTCAGATAGAAAAGCCTCAGCTTCCTTCTTCCATGTCCCCCTTACACATTGGCTACAACCTGAAGGTGTGGTCCAGATTGAGGGTGAATCTTCTAACTTAATGATCCAGATTTATGGTGGGTTTCTTACCTCAAATAACCAAACAAGAAAAGTCTGTCACAGATATGCCCAGCTGCCTATGTTTCAGTTAATTCCTTAGGCAGTCAGGTTGACAACCAAGATCAGCCATCACAATGGCTCAGCTGTATGTGGTGGTCCATGCATACAATCCCAAGTATCAGGAGTTGGAGTGAGTGGATTGCACTTCCCAATCCAGCATTCAGTAAGTACAAAACCTTTACTCAAAGTACAACATAAAAACTCCAACAAACATACATATATATATATAATATATATACATATATATGTATATATATATATATAGTGTGTATGTGTGTGTGTGTGTGTGTGTATGCATCCCACCCCCACATTTCCCCTGAGTACTCTTGAGTAGGAGCAGCAGGAAATAATAGATAGAAGTAAATAGGAGAGACAGAAAATACAGGATAGACTCAGGAGGGCCTGGATGCTAATCCACAGGGCTCTGACTGTCTCTGCCGAAGGGTTTTTAAAGGAATGCCAAGGGGTGGAGCAAAAGACCTTCCCCCAGCATAGCCAAGTGCAGACCCTCTCAGACACCTGCTACTCAGGTCCATGGTCCAATCATCCTCTTTATGCAAACCTGCTGGGTAAAGCCACTAGGAAACCTAAATGGGCCCCAACATTTGTGTGTGTGAAACCTTTGAGTCTGGAGAAGTCTTTATGTTTGTAAATGTGAATAAGTGATTTATTATTAAGTATGCATATATTATATATAATATATACATGATAAATCAAAGAATGAAAATGGTTAATGATGCAGATGTTTGTGAAGAAGTGGGGGGAAATGCAGAGATATGCATAAGTTCCTCTACGGAGCTGAATAACAGCTAATAGATGTAGAAGGAATGGTAGAACAGAAATATGAAGTTTTCTACCTTCCACCGACAACAATTCAATTAAAAAGGCATTAACAGTAGATTTTGAAAATAGTGTGTGGAAGACTGTAGGGAAGCAGAGAGTTTTTTCTTCTTCAAGGTGTAACAGCAGCACAAGGAAAGACTGATTAATTGCCTCTGGGGACTATATTTCTTTACAATTAAGAGATTTCACAGCTGAACTCAGAATCATTAGTGATTCCAGGGTCAGATGTAAAAAGCTTATGTGAAACAATAAGAAATGCACAGTAATAGCTATGCACTGTTATTGATAAAATTAGTAACCTAAATTGAATTATCTGGATACAAACAACAACAAAACTAAGAATGGGATCAACTCCAAAACACCAATGTTTTAGATCTAGCCAATAATTCTGTATCATGAAAAAATAGAGACAGATCAGTCTTCAAAGAAACTAATGACATAACCAAGTACAATTTGCAAAGCACAGTTATACCTTAGGTTGTACCATAAAAATGTTTCTAAGACAACTGAACCAAGGTAGTGGGAACTCATGAGCTTTAGACCAACAGCTGTGTAGCCTCCATGGGACTGGACTAGATCCTCTTCATAAGAGACAGTTCTGTAGCTTGGTCTGTTTGAGGGGCCCCTGGAGGTGGGATCAGGATCTATCCCTGGTGCATGAACTGGTCTTTTGGAGCCCATTACCTATGGTGGAACACCTTACACAGCTTCATGCAGATGGGAGGGGCTTGGACATGCCTCAACTGAACATACGAGACTTTGCTGACTCCTCCTGGGAGACCTTATTTTTTTTTTCCGAGGAGGGCATGGGAGATGGGTTGTGGGGGGAGTGCTGTGGGGGAGCAGGAGGAGGGAAGAGAGGAGGATGTGTGGTTGGTATGTAAAATGAATAAAAAGTTTCTTAATGAGGAAAAAAGTTTGGCATTATAGAAGACATTATAGAAATTTGAATATATACAGTATATGATAGTTTTAAGGTAATGTTAAATCTCCTAGTCCTTAATTTAGTAATTACTTAGGAAAGTGTTTCTCACAAGATATTCCTGAAGATATTTCCTGGACAAGTTAAAAAATGATTGCCAAGTAGTTCATATTGCTCAGCTAAAAACATGATTTTTTGTTTTGAGAAAGGAAGCAATTTTGAAGCAAATCTTAGTGTTGGAATAGTCAGACATGGTGGCACAGGTGATGTCTCCAAGCTTTTAGTATGTCTGATTATTTTCCAAAATAACAAATTTAGAAGGAGAAAATCTTCACTATCTTAAAATAAAAGTTTTTTTTTAAAAAAATGAAATAAGTAACTAAAATATAGATCATTTTTCTGATAAATTTATAAACGAAGATTTTAAAATACACTTGTTGGATATATCTACCTCTGATTTCTATCCATGTACTAGAGTACCAGTAGAGGACATGGTTGGAAAGCTGTAACTTAGACTGTGTGAAATATTAAGAAGAACTATAACATGTCTGTAACATATTCTTGCATGTGTGTTCATTCATACATGCATGTGCAGGTATGCATATATCAGGTATGCATACCCTTGTGCACACAGACATGTGGAGACTGGAGGACAACCTTGTGTTTCATTCCTCAGATGTCTCTACCCTTTCTGGGATTTTTTTCTTTGTTTTGTTCTGTTTGTTTTAGTGATAAAGTCTCTTTCCAGCCAAGAACTTGCCATCTAGGCTAGAGTAGCTGACCAGTGAGTCTCAAGGAATCTATGTGTTTCTGCCTTCCCAACATTGGGATTAGAGGGTGCACCACCACTTCTAGCTTTTTGTATTGTATTCTTAATGGGTTTAATGAGGTACAGCTTTTAAAGGAACACCTGTTTGCAAACTCTCCATCTCTACATGGTTCAACCTCCCAGAGAAGCAATTAACATGCCCAGGTCAGAATTGTAAGAGAAAATAAGACAAAAGGTTAAACACCAGGAACAGCTGGACTGGGGGACTGTCTTACAGCATTGTGGGAGATTGGTATCATCATCCTTTGTGAGCGTAGTTTTCCTTTGCTGTTGTGAGTCAGCCTCCACTCTGCTGATGCAATGCACATAAGCTGCTGCAATGTCCTGCCTGTTCTCTGGCCACTGTGATAGTTGGATGCAATTTCTATAGCTCAAGGGCCCTTCTGCTCAAATTATCTCTTCCTGGATGAAATACCATTAAACAAATAAATAAATAAGCCTTGTAATTGGGGGCAGGTGAGACTGTGATTTAGTGGGCCACTTCCCAAGTCTAAAGAGGAACAGGATTAACCAACTTGAAGTAAAAGAGGAAAAGAGGAAAGAATTTTTCATAAAACAAAATTAGGATCCTTGTAGCAAAAAAGACTGGTGATGAGCGCTGGGCAGGCAAAAGAACAGCCATCAACTCCCAGTGCTAGCACCTCTTCTGAGTAACTGCTTACTATTTTATATGACTTTAGTCAGATTTGATGACTTCAAGTAAGATGCAAGAATGGTTTTGATGGATAAAATTAGGTTTTCTAATCAGTATTTCTCTCTCTCTCTCTCTCTCTCTCTCTCTCTCTCTCTCTCTCTCACACACACACACACACACACACACACACACACACACAATTTTATAAAATGAACTAACTTTCATTACAAACTGTCTTATCTCACATTCATTTTTCGTCAGATGAACACATTTTCATTTGGTTCATTGCAAATAAATCATTTCTCTAGTAATTTGTTTCTCAGCTTTTTTATTATTTCATTTGGAGTCATATTCCTTATACCATTAAATTAATATTAAGTGGAAATTACTAAGTTCTGAAGCAAAAAAGACCGTGACTCAAGAATGACTCATTTTAGTGGAGAATGATTTTCTCATAGTGGTAACTCTCTGGAGGACAAGGTGCCTCCAGAGTTATTCTAGTAAAGACACACGTATATCACTCTGGCCCTTGTGGTGGGATGAAATAGGGCTTGTCACGTAAGGAAGGATATCATGTGTGAAACTACCGCCTTTTTACAGAGCATAATAGGAAAGAAAAATTATTTTATAAAACTACATCAAATAATTTTTCTTTTACCAAGAGACCACCCTAAGTACTAAAATTCGAGCACCACTTGTTTCTGATCATTCTTGGGTTGACTCACCTTGGTCTGGGTGGTCTATGACATCAAATGATGGTATTTCCTTTGTAATTGGAATTTTCATGTTTCTTTGTATGCTTTGCAATTTCAGATTGATTCTTAAAATATTATATTATAGACATGGGTCTATTCAGAGAACATGATTTTTATTTTTTTAATAAGTCATCTGAACTAGTTAAGATTAGTACCTATGTTCCAAGGGGCTTTTATGGTTCCTTACTCCACTTTTAACTCAAATCTTGAAGCAATCATGATGCTGACCAATGGGCTTTACATTTGTTGTAGTCAGAGGACAGCTTGAGATGACTGGTGAATTCTTGTAGCACAGCCCCAATAGTGCTGTTACATTGTTTACAGTGTGGTCCCTGTATGTGAAATTTAGAGGTCAGCCAAGGATTTCAGTTATAGTTTATGGGATTTCTACCTATTTCCCTCAATTCCTTTTCTTTTTTCTTTTTGAATTTATTTTATTTTATTTTACAATATAATTCAACTTTACATATCAGCCATAGATTCCCCCTTTCTCCCTCCACCCGTCCTGCCCCCCTCCCCCCGGCCCACCCCCCATTTCCATCTCCTCAAGGGCAAAGACTCCCCCGAGGATTGAGATCGACCTGGTGGACTCAGCCCAGGCAGGTCTAGTCCCCTCCTCCCAGGCTGAGCCTAGGGTCTCTACTAAGACCCAGGTTTCAAACAGTCAATTCATGTACTGAGCACAGGGCCCGGTCCAACTGCCTGTATGCCTCTTAAACAGATCAAGCCAATCAACTGTCTCACCCATTCAAAGGGCCTGATCCAGTTGGGGGCCCCTCAGCCATTGGTTCACAGTTCATGTGTTTCTATTTGTTTGGCCATTTGTCCCTGTATTCCATCCATCCCTGGTCCCAACAACTCTTGCTCACATAAACCCTCCTCCTTCTCGCCAATTGGACTCCCGGAGCTCCACCCAGGGCCTGACCGTGGATATCTGCATCTAGTTCCCTCAGTCACTGGATGGGGTTTCTAGCACGACAATTAGGGTGTTTGGCCATCTTATCACCAGGGTAGGTCAAATCGGGCTATTTCTCGACTATTGCCAGCAGTTTATTGTGGGGGCATCTTTGTGGATTTCTGTGGGCCTCTCCAGCACTTTGCTTCTTCCTATTCTCATGTGGTCTTCATTTATCATGAACATTCCTTATGTTCCCTCTCTGTTCTTGATCCAGTTGGGATCTCCTGCTTCCCCAAGTTCTCTTTCTCTCGCCCCTCGCCCCTCATTACTCCCACTCACGTCCAGACTGTTCATGTCGATCTCATCCATTTCTCCGTCATTGGGCGATCCCCGTGTCTTTCTTGGGGTCCCGTTATCCAGGTAGCCTCCCTGGTGTTGTGAGTAGCCGTCCAGTCATCCTTGTTCCACAACTAGTATTCTCCTATGAGTGGGTACATACCATGTTTGTCTTTCTGAGTCTGGGTTACCTCACTCAGGAGGATTTTTTCTAGATCCCTCCATTTGCCTGCAAACCTCATGATGTCATTGTTTTTCTCTGCTGAGTAGTATTCCATTGTATATATGTACCACAGTTTGTTTATCCATTCTTCGGTTGAAGGGCATCTAGGTTGTTTCCAGGTTCTGGCTATTACAAATAATGCTGATATGAACATAGCTGAGCAAGTGCCCTTGTGGTATGATTGAGCATTCCTTGGGTATATGCCCAAGAGTGGTATAGCTGGATCTTGGGGGAGATTGATTCCCAATTTTCTAAGAAAGCGCCATATTGATTTCCACAGTGGCTGTACAAGCTTGCATTCCCACCAGCAATGGAGGAGAGTTCCCCTAGCTCCACATCCTCTCCAGCACAAGGTGTCCTCAGTGTTTTTGATCTTAGCCAATCTGACTGGCATAAGGTGGTATCTCAGAGTTGTTTTGATTTGCATTTCCCTAATGATTAGGGATGTTGAGCAATTCCTTAAATGTCTTTCAGCCATTTGTGTTTCCTCTGCTGAGAATTCTCTGTTTAGTTATATGGCCCATTTCTTAATTGGACTGTTGGGAATTTTGATGCTTAATTTCTTGAGTTCCCTATATATTCTGGATATCAGTCCTCTGTCAGATGTGGGGTTGGTGAAGATCTTTTCCCATTCTGTGGGCTGTCACTTTACCTTGTTGACCGTATCCTTTGCTCTACAAAAGCTTTTCAGTTTCAAGAGGTCCCATTGATTGGTTGTTTGTCTCAGTGTCTGAGCTACTGGTGTTATACCTGGGAAGCGATCTCCTATGCCAATGCGTTCAAGACTACTTCCTACTTTCTCTTCTAGCAGATTCAGAGTAGCTGGATTTATGTTGAGGTCTTTGATCCACTTGTACTTAAGTTTTGTGCATGGTGATTAATATGGATCTATTTGCAGCCTTCTGCACGTTGATATCCAGTTATGCCAGCACCATTTGTTGAAGATGCTTTCTTTTTTCCATTGTACGCTTTTGGCTTCTTTGTCAAAAATTATATGTTCATAGGTGTGCGGATTAATGTCAGGGTCTTCAATTCGATTCCATTGGTCCACAAGTCGGTTTTTATGCCAGTACCAGGCTGTTTTTATTACTGTAGCTCTATAGTAGAGCTTGAAGTCAGGGATCGTGATGCCTCCAGAGGTTGTTTTATTGTACAGGATTCTTTTGGCTATCCTGGGTTTTTTGTTTTTCCATATGAAGTTGAGTATTATTCTTTCCAGGTCTGTGAAGAATTGTGTTGGTATTTTGATGGGGATTGCGTTGAATCTGTAGATAGCTTTTGGTAAAATTGCCATTTTTACTATGTTAGTCCTGCCTATCCATGAGCACGGGAGATCTTTCCATTTTCTGACATCTTCTTCAATTTCTTTTTTCAGGGACTTGAAGTTCTTGTCATATAGGTCCTTTACTTGCTTGGTTAATGTTATCCCAAGGTATTTTATGTCATTTGTGGCTATTGTAAAGGGTGATGTATCTCTGATTTCCTTCTCAGCCTGTTTGTCAGTTGTATATAGGAGGGCTACTGATTTTTTTGAGTTGATCTTGTATCCTGCTATGTTGCTGAAGGTGTTTATAAGCTGTATCAGTTCCTTGGTTGAATCTTTGGGGTCACTCAAGTATACTATCATGTCATCTGCAAATAGGGAAAGCTTGACTTCTTCCTTTCCAATTTGTATCCCCTTAATCTCCTTATGCTGTCTTATTGCTCTGGCTAGAACTTCAAGTACTATATTGAATAAGTATGGGGAGAGCGGACAGCCTTGCCTCGTTCCTGATTTTAGTGGAATTCAATTCCTTTTCATTTCCTGTCTGATGCTGTCATTTCCTCCAAACAGCTCTTAAATCTTCAAGGCACTTCCTGAAGATGTGTTTTCATTCAGGACCTGATAGTGAGAGAACAGGAAAAGGAAGAGCATGCTTCATGCTTCCGAGACCCAAGCTTTCCTCATTTGGAGGGATTTCCCCACTCTTAAAGCTGTAGGTCCTACCTGGCAACTGCTGACAATTGACCATAGTGCCACTGCTATCCTACAACCCTAGCCTTATGTACAAGCTGTAAGGAGCTGGAGAAAAAAAAAAAAAGGAAACAAGTCAGGCCATTTCTCCCAGTCTTTTTAGATAGTGTTTTTAATAGTGTTATTTTGTGGTTCCGATAAAGAGAATATTTCTCATGGAGTTCTATCTCATGTGTTTTTTGAATTGTGGCTAGTTTTAGTACACATTAGATGAAAACCAAATAGACAGAAATGAATGCAAATTAGCCATTAACTCTTTCAAAATTTAAAATTAGGAATTTTAACATGTCCCTAGTACTTATGATTCTATACACTTCTGAAAACCCCATATTGCTGGGCCCATTCTTCCCGGGATTTGGATATTTGAAAGGCCCTTTTCTGACAGACAGAGTAGTGCATACTTGTTTATCTTCTTCAGATTCTGGACATCACACTCTTCAATAATTTTAAATATGTAGGGGTTGGAAGGAAACAAAAGGTGGTTGCAGGGCCGTGTAGGCAAAGAACACAGTCCCTGACCGGAGGGCTACAGAAGAAAGCAACAAGATAAGTAAAAGATTGTGAGAAGATGTCTTAAGTTGACTCAGCTATGTCAAGTGTTTTGTGTGTTCTGAGTAGTTGACTACAATGCCCAGCTGGTGAAATAGTGAATCTGAGAGTCATTCTGGTGATGAGTTTGGTACAACAGTTACTTTTCCTAATGAACTTGCTTAGGGAAAATCTACTGTTGGCCACAATTCTTTAAGTCCAAGATAGTGAGAGAATGTGTGTCATATGTGATTACACTATTCAAGATCCTATATGAATAACAAAGCATTTGCTATAAACAGAAAACATAAAAAAGTCAACTAACATGAAAAGAATTAATGTTATGGTTAATAAATAAACTATAACTAAAAAGAAACTATACTAAAAGTAAGCTGTGGCAATGATGAAAACAAAAAAATAAGGATAATATATGTGCTAATTTTCTGTCCTCAAACATTGTCCAGAAATAACAAGATATTTTACTTAAATATGTTTCCCTTTTTTGCCTTAAAAATGCTTCAGTAACTTCCACTCTGCTGTTGGATGAGTAAGTGAGATCTCTGCTTTATTATGTGTATGTGTGTATGCTACAGAATATTTCTGAGTCCTGACCCTCCATAGCTTGTTTTCTGTCAATATTCTGATTTAAAAACAGATATTGCTGTGGGGTAATGCTTTTGTACACTGGTTTAATAAAACATTGATTAGCCAGTGGCCAGGCAGGAAGTATAGGTGGGATAAGCAGACAAGGAGAATTCTGGGAAAAGGAAGGCTGAGTCAGGAGATGCCAGCCCACTGTCCAGGGAACAGCATATAATGACACACAGGTAAAGCCACAGAACACGTGGTGATATATAGATTAACAAAAATGTGCTGAGTTTAAAGGTAAAAGCTAATGAATAATAAGGCTGAGCTAATGGCTGAGCAGTTTTAATTAATATAAGCCTCTATATGTTTATTTGGGTCTGAGCGGCTACAGACCAGGTGGGACCCAGGAAAACTTCAACAACAAGATACGGTCAATTTCCTCAGTAAAATTAGTTTCTTTTTATATTTCTATGTGTAAAGGCTTTTTCTTTTGGGGCCAAAAACCAGCTCCTAAATCATGAAATGGAGACTTATTATTAGTTATGAATGCTCAGCCTTAGCTTAGCTCGTTTTTTCTGCTATCTCTTATAATTTAACCTGTTTCTCTTCATCTGTGTTTTGCCTCCGGACTTTTTACCTTTCTTTTCTTCTGTATCTCTTACTTTCACTGCTTCTCATGTCGGGCTGCCTGGCTTCTCGCCGTAGGCTTGTCCCTCTCTTTCTCCCTTGTTCTCTCCTTCTTCTCTCTCAAGTCTAGACTTTTCCTTCTAATTATTCTCTCTAACACACTTTTACATATTAAACAAATGCAGCAAAACAAATGTAGCATACCTTTATACAGTTAAAGTAATATTCCATAGCATAAACAGATGTAACACATCTTTATACAGTTAAAGTAATATTCGAAAACATCTATGTGTGGTGATTTGAAAGAAAATGGCCCCCAAAGGTAACAGCACTATTAGGAGACGAGACCTTGTTGGAGAAAGTGTGTCCCTGGAAGGATGGACTTTGAGGTCTCTTTTGCTCAAGCTTTCTTCAGTGTGACAGTCAGTTGACTTCCTGTTGTCTGCAAGATTTTGGACTCTCAGCTCTAGCACCATGTCTGCCTGCATGCCTCCATGCTCCCCACCATGATGATAATGGACTTAACCTTTGAACTGTAAGTGAGCCACCCCAATTAAATGTTTTCCTTATAAGAGTTGCCTTGGTCATGGTGTTTCTTTGCAGTATAAAAACTCTAACTAAGACACTATGCAACTCCAATGTGAATTAAACAGGAGAAAGAGACCTAAAAGAGATACAAGCAAAGTCAGAGACTCTCAGTACTGTACTCAACAACTATTGAATGAAATTCAGTTTACTTGCTCTCAACCATGTTCAATTATGTTCTATTTATAATAGCCAGGAATTGGAAACAACCTAGATGTGCCTCAACAGAAGAATGAATAAAGAAAATGTGGTACATTTACACAATGGAGTAATATGAAGATGTTTAAAAAATGACTTTGAAACTTGCAGACAAATGGATAAAACTAGGAAATAAATCATCCTGAGTGAGGCAATCCAGAACTGGAAAAATAAACGTGGTTTCCATTCATTTATATGTGGATTTTAGCCATTAAGTAAATTATAAGCAACCTACAATCCAGAGACCCAAAGAAGTTAGGTATGGAGGGACTAGGGGGACAAATGGATCTCCCTGAGAGGTGGAAATAGAATATGGGTGGGCATGAATGGGAGGGTGTTCAGAATGTAATATGGGTGGGCATGAATGAGGGGGTGTTCAGAATGTAAGAGTCAGATGGAGGACACCAAGATAACAAGGCCCTCTAAATCAATTGAGCAAAGCTCATATGAACTCACAGAGACTGAAGCATCATGCACAGGGCCAACACAGGTCTACTCCAGGTCTTCTATGTATATATTTTAACTTTCAGTTTAAGATTTTTATGAGAATCCTGAGTGTGTCAAAGAGTGGGTCTCTGTTTCTTTGCCTTTTCTTGGTCTCTTTTCCTTGTGTTAATTTATATTGTCCAACTTTGATGTGATGGTTTTTGTTTTGTTTTGTTTTTTTAATATTTTATTTGGTTATGGTATGTTGTCATCTCTTAGAAGCCTGTTCTTTTCTTATGAGAGATAGAAAGGGAGTGGATGAGAATGGAGGGGGGTGTGACATGGGGAGCAACTGAGAAGAGTGGAGGAAGGGAGACTGTAATCAAAATACATTTAAAGAAGAAAAAAATTAAGTTTAAAAAAAAAGAAAAAAAAATCCAGTTTCAACATTTTGTAAACTTCACAGTAGTAGTCCTATGTATTTTGACAATTGTCAACTTTATTGTTTTTTAAAGTTTATTATTATTTATTATTGTTATTATTACCATGTGAGAGAGGGGCACATATATACATGCCACAGCACATGAGTAGAAGTCAGAAGGCAACTTTGTAGACTGGTTCTCTCCCTCCCCCTTACACAGGTAGCAGGCAGGAACTCAGGTTGTAAGTTTTGCACTATTTAGTGGCAAGGACTTTTATCCTCTGAGCCATCTCATCCCCTCATATTGTCAGAAACATTTGATGTAACTTGTAATTAAGTTGTTTACTTCACTGAAACTATATAGAAATTAATATCCTTGAACAATTTTGATAATTTCTTTTAAAAAAGAGTATATTTTTACTTAAAAGCTAATGGAAGAATTACAAAAATAACAACAAAAGTGGCAGAAGCCTCACAGCCCATTTTCGTGCCATAGAAGTTTTATCTCCATTTATCGGCAAGCATTTCACTTCAAGTTCTTGTTCTTCAACCAGCCAGACCTGACCAGAAGACTGAACACACAGCAGTTTCTTCACAAACATATCCCAGCTGCTGCTAGGATACTGATTTCCTACTGTCTCCCTTGCCTTTTCTCATCCAAAAGATTAATCGAGTATCAGACAAACTGCCAGATGTCTCAAGCTGCAGCCCTGGTAAGCACATTGCAGTGGGAGAAACAGATGGAGGTGTCCGCGGCTCACTGCACTTGCTGCTGCTGCACTCTTTGGTGTGATTCTCCAAAGGTGGTCATCCGAAGCCCAGATGCTCCACCACAGCTGCTTCAGAAGCTGGGCTTCCTCTGGAGCCCTTCCTCTTTGTGGATGGATTTGAAAACATTTAGGTCCCACTGCACTAGTGGCTTCTGGGTTTTTGTTTTGTTTTGATTTACTTCAATGATCAGTCAATGGTGAAATAAAATGGGCTCTGAAGATAATGAATAAAATTTAACGGGAAACAAAGACGTTTTCCCCTGAAGCCATGTTAGCATTTGTCAAAGTATCAACAAGAGAACTCACTCACTATTTAGGATGCCAGCTGAGGCAAAACCCAAGACATGGAAGTGATTTTAATAATAATTACATTCTTAATTTTAAACCTACAAGAAACATCGTTTTGAGAGTAAACATTGTATATATACTGAGTTCTTTTAAGATGTTCTTTTCTATGACATGGAACCACAGAGTGAGTATATGTGAGAAGGAAAGGAAACAATACATGGTAATTTTGTATTACTAGACAGGAGACCACAGGCAGCCAACCAAAAGCATAATTAAAAGAGTAACACACAAGACTGCTGCCATGGCTCAATAGGTGCTTACTGCTAAGCCTAATGGCATGAGTTCAATACTCAGAACAGACAAGGTAGGAAAGTCCTGATTTCCTGATTCCCACACATTGTCCTCTAATCCCTATACATACACTATGGCTTCCATGTAAAAATGTATTTTAAGAATTAGAAAACAGTATATTATCATTCAAGAACATGTCTGAGTCAAGATAGTACACTGAATTTGGGGTTATAATGTATCTTAAACATAGAAACTTAACAACTCTGTGGGAGGTAATTGGGGAGGGGAGGATTGAGTTGAATCAGTTATAATACAACTTCTTAGTAGATTTATTTCCCAGCATATATGAAATAAAATAAATGCAATAAATGTAAGGAGACAAACTATGTGTTAGTCAACCAATAAGTACTGAATAACTATGCACATCTTTATAATATAAGTTGGTGTGATAGTGCATGTCTGTGGGCAGAGCTCTCAAGAGGCTGATTGGGAAGCTTACTGGGGCCCACAAACTAGAGATGACCTTGGGTAATAGTGTAACCCCCACCTCAAAACAGAAATAAAAAAGTGATTACTGATGGGAGATTAGAAGGAGAGGCTGTAAAAGCATCTTCAAATGTTAATGATTAACATTCTGATTTGAAAGTGAAATCATGCTTGCTGCTTGCCTGTGTCTGGGAAGACAAGATAAACAAATACCTATCGTGGCGAATTGATATGGAGGTCCATATAGGAGCATGGATGCAGGTTTACTTCCAGAAACATCGGGCAGTTGTAGTACCAAAAAGCTCACATGTTGATTGAAGATGACTCACAATAACTTCATCCCTGAACACTCAGGCAGTTCCATTAAGAATCTCCTTCACAGTTATACACTGTTTACATCATCTTCTGACTCTCCCAAGTTTCATGAGTGTCCTGAACTTCTCGAGTTCCATCTCAGTGTTATGTTTTGTAAATTAGATGAGTTTCCTTCTCCTCTACAACAGTGAGTGTCTTTATTTTTTTCCCTCTTCGGTCACATGTGTTGATCCTCAGAGGAAATAGATGTCTGATTGTATTCTTTCATCTATGACTGAGCATTGGGCCACAGCACCTCAGCAACACTCATTTTATTCTTGGTAGATTGACTAGTTATAAATCTCTACAGTAGCCACTGCCCATCACAAAAAGAAAGTTTCCTATCACAGGGAAGGACAATAGCAACAATAATCTATGTATGTAAGCATAGATGTTCAGTATGCTCTTTTATAGGCACATCACATCCCTGAAACAGAGCACTAAGAGTGGGCTCCACACTAAGGGATATCATTTCCAGGTTTTTACCCTAGTCTTCCATACCAGTTATGATTTTTCTCCTGTGGGAATAACCTTGAACTGCAATCACAAAGCAATTAATTAAAGCCCAAATTATTATGACACTGTCGAGGGCTGTGAGAGCATACAGCAGGTTATAAGTGGTGTTCATATGTCAACCCACCAAATGAATGACTCTGTGATGGGAAGCCCATGAGGTTACTGACTATAAATGACCAGTTTCTCCTTGTCTGTGTTTCTTTCAGGTGCCACTTCATTTCTTCCCTAAGAACTGCATTCCTTACTTAAGAATAGCTATGGTATCTCCGCATTTACGGTGCATTTCCATGTAATGTGTACATGTAATCTCATGATTATATCTCAGTTTTATGGGCACACATAATTGTGGATGGCCAAGAAGATGGTTTCTTATTTAACTGCACAATTTTTATGAATAGCAACATACTAAAATTCCATATGGACATGGTCTATTCCATGTGGACTGTAGATACTTAGAGGTCTTGTTCTCCATCCTTAGCCACTGACAAGGCAAACTTGACCAGACAAAGTGTCCTTGTGGAACTTTGACAGAGGAGAATTGCAGGTGCTTGGCCTTGTTGGATCAAAACTCTTCAGAAGAATTATAGTGAACTCAAAGTGATAGTGCAGGTGTCTGGCCTTGGTATATCTTAGTCCTTCAAGAGATCAATAGCACCTGTGTTGCCCTAAGCTTCTTCCACCTGCACCTCCCCACTCTTATTCAAAAAAACAATTAACCCTTTACATATACTTCTCCTCCAGTTTTTAATGCAATAGATGATGTTTAGGTCCTGAGATTCAGGTGTTTAACAGAAAAAAGGCTGTTAACTGAATAATGATGTCCAGATATTGTTAATCACATAAAATAGTATATGTATTCTTTGCCTTTTCCTTAAATCTCTTATTGGTTCAGTTTCTTCCCTGGTTTTCTTGTAGCTATCCCCTTAAGAGATAAGTCAGTACTTTTACAAACTGCAGGTGTGGTCACACACCAATTAATCTGATCAAGTCTTTCCCAAGTGTGACATTTATTAGAATACTTGTCCCTGAGAGAGTTTACTTGTAATTTTTACTAACAAGTTGCTAATGAATGGTTATGTGTATATATATATATATATATATATATATATATATATGTATATAGAGAGATATAGATAGATAGATAGATAGATAGATGATAGATAGATAGATGCTTGAGAATTCGTAATGAGTAGTAGAATAGAGATGTAGTATAATAAAGATAGAATAAAGAAGTAGAGAAGAATAAATATGGAAGAAACAAAGAACACAACAATAAAGAGCATGCAGAATGAAGAGCATTGGCCCATGTGTGTGAAGTTATTATAGAAATCTTTAATTTTTCCTTTGCTCCTCGGAAGCATTTCTCGGGAGACCTTGGGTAGGGGTTGAAGGCTGGTACCTCACCCCTACATGCTGCTATTGAACCAGTGTTCACATCTTGCCTGTCATGTTGGTCCTGTATCATACAGAGTCTGTGACTTGATGCATTTATCTAATTATTCTTTATGAATAAAAACCTGGCAGTTGGAAGTTGGATTTTGGTGTAAGAACCTGGATGATCAGAGAAATGGTGGAAAAGCAACCAGTTACCTCCTACCTCTGTCATTCCTCCATCCAAAAGGGCTGAGACCCTCTCTAAGCCCTGCCTTACTACCTTCGGTCTCTCCATCTGTCATCAGTACTTCAAAACCTCTATGGTTAATTTTGGTCAGCTTGTAGCTAGCTCTACCTTCTGATTCAAAGCAAATTTTGCTGTCAGAATGAGATCAAAATATCACACAATATTTCCCCCTTTTTGTCTAAATAAAATGTATATATATATATATATATATATATATATATATATATCCCCTTTTTCCTTCAGAAAGAGATACTTGAATCTTGGCAATGCCAAGTGTGTTGGAGCTGCTGCTTGACAAAGATCACAATGGTACAATGACTTGAACTGACCCTTCATTGCCCTTGGTGGAATTTGCTGAATAACTCTTGCCTATGTCTTTGACATGTTTAATGTTTGAATTCCTTGCTGTTAAAGGCCCCTCACCAAAGGCTGGGACTGGGACAATATAACAATTCTTACAAAAGCTAATGTTAAGAATAGAACTTATGGTGATTCCCTTGGGAGAATTAGCTATGCAAGAAATTGAGTCTTCTATGGAACTGATTCCTTAGGTGGAATTAATAAGCATGAGACATAGGATCAGGAAAAAAACATTTAAGAAGAAAATCTTATTGAAATTTTAGAAGCTGATACATTATAACTGAATTATTGGGTTTCCATCCCTTGTCCAGAAACATGGAACTAGTTTGGACAAGGAAAAGATTTTTTATTATAGAATTAATGACAAGCCTTGGTACCTTCCTGAAGGCAAAGTAAACAGTTTTAGGAATCTTGATGTTTTATTACTCTTTGTAGGATTGTAATAAAGATAGAGACCACATTGAAACCAAAATTTATGACAGAGACACAAAGAGAAACATTCTGGCTCAGTGAACTGCCTGGCTTACTGAGCAGACTTATCTGATCAGGATAATGGACTTATCTGATTGTTGATAGAATAAAGAGCAGAACACGGTATTTCAGAAGTCAAGGGAAATGATGGTGGTATTATGTCAGCAAGAAAAGAAAGAATTTAAACAAGGGACCAAGGAATTAGATTTCTGTAGAAAGATCAAGTATTCCTTATAGTAGATTAATAGAATAACAGGTAGTAGTAAATAACTCCTGATCTATTAACTTAGCCAAACTTAAATAGAGACATCCTGTCTAGCTTTTCTGTAACCGCAAAGCTTTATGACACCAATGTTACGGAAAAGGATATTGAGTTAAAAGAATTGATGTTAGAAATTTATTTCTTATGAACATTGCTGTTTGCTCGTTTTGTTTCTTTTCAAGATGTTTTTTGTAATTATGAAAGACTTTAGAAAATGCAGTGATTAAAGTCTGTGAATAAATGATATTGTGTATAAATAAAGCCTGTGAGAGATACAGGTTGCCAGAGTAGAAAAAGCCATACTGAGATGTGCTTCCTCTCTGTCCATCTCTCCTAAAATGAAACTAAGAAGTGTCCCATGTCAGATTTCTCTGTCACCACTCTTGCATCCACCAATCTTCAGACCCTGCCCTCAACCAGAGATGGACTCTGGCAGAATCTCACTCCTTTGTTTAGCTTTTTACCTGACCATGATCAATAACAACTTGTAACCATCCCCCAAAATAATGGCAAACATCCATAACCCATCAAATGACCAGAAACCACCACCCCAATCTCTTGGGAATGTGAGTGTTGTTTTCTCTAGACTGATTCCTATGGTCTGGAGACTGCTGGAATAAGCCAACCTATATATTTTTCAAAGCGTTTTGACTTCAAAAGAGAAGTGAAAAGGTGTGTTGTTTTGGGAAAGAGGTTATGCTTTTGTTCTCACAGAAAACTGCCATGAGCTTTTACAGGCTGTGACGCAAATCCAGCAGATAGCAATTGATAACTGAAATATTAACCCACCAGATAAAAAATTATCTGATGGAGGAGAGCCTTATTCAAGCAAGGTTTATGGAGTCACTGACTCTGAAAACTGTTGTTCCTATCTGTAGTTTCACACATGCAAAAACAGCCATGGTATCTCCCCAATATCTGCAGTGTAATGGGTAATCTCATACGATATATCTCAATCTTGTGGACACATATATCTGTGGATAGTCAGGAAGATGACTTCTCATTAAGCTGTGAAATTTTAATATATATTAATATACTAGACTATGCTTCATAACTAGATCTATTGTTCCACAAAGACTGTAAGACATTTAGGCTCTTTTTTTCCCATTTTTCTTTATTAAGAAATTTTTAACTCACTCTACATACCACCCACAGATCCCAACTCCTCCCTCCTCCTATCTCCCAGCCCTTGCTCCCAAGCCACCCCACATCCCCATATCCCCCAAATCAAGGTCTCACATGGGGAGTCAGCAGAGCCCAACACACTGAGCCTAGGCAGGTCCAAGCCCCTTCCCACTGTACCAAGGCTGCCCAAGGCACCACACCACAGGCACCAGATTGTTTAAAGCCTGTCCATACACAAGGGATGGATCCCTTTCCCCCTGCCTGGGTGCTCCCCAAACAGTTCAATAGACTCTGTTTTTTAATCATTTACTCAGACTGATATGGGAAAGTTCTCAGCTACAAAGACAACCTCTTACACATTTATCTAAGACCTTAGAATAAATTCAAAAATAGACTAAATTTCCCTGGAGATGATTTGCTCAAGTACGAATTCCCAAGTGTCTGTTGTACCCAAGTCAGGCTGATAATATTGAGACTTGGCTCTGTCTCTGATTGTTTATTCAAGAAATGTTTTGTGACCCTGAAAATGTAACTCGTATTTGTCCAGAGTTTGCCTGTGAAGGGGGGCTAGGGAGAGCTGTGTAGAGCTGGTGTGAAAAGAACTGAGCAGAGTGTCTGTATGTGTTTAGAAAGAGCTGTGTATAGAGACATATGGATAGAAGAGAGACAGAGCAGTAACTGTGTAAAAATGTGTGCAAGAATGCAGCTGTACGAGGAATGTAATTATGTGGAAACAGAGAGATTTTTAGAGAGAATTAGAAGTTGAGAGAAGGAATTAGAAACTAGTAGGAATTAGAACTATGGTAGAATTAGAGAAGAAGAGAAGCTGTAGAATTAGAACTGAAGAAGCAATAAAGACCATGATGTGAACAGTTTGTGTGTGAATTTATTCCATTCTTAGAAAACATCCCTCAGACATAAAAGTCCTAAATTAGGTTTTCTAATGCTGTGGTTTTTTTTCCATGAGTCTTGTTTGTAGCCTTGGAGCAGGTCTCATAGGCTACAGTAGAAAATGAAAGGCTGTGGATTCATTCGGGGTTGAAGAACATCAGGTTTGATTAGGGGAGACCCCCTGAAAATGCCAGATATAGTCATAAAGAAATAAACCTAAAAAAAAAACATACAGGACAGGTGTGTGGTGATATTGTGTCCCCCACTATATTGTGCATCCTAATAAACTTATCTGAGGTCAGAGAACAGAACAGCCACTAGATAGACATAGAGGCCAGAAAATGGTGGCACATACACCTTTAATCCTAACGTTCCAGAGGCAGAGATCCATACAGATCTCTGTGAGTTCAAAGCCACACTGGAAGTAGCTTTTAAAGGCGTGATGACACACGCCTTTAATCCCAGGAAGTGATGCCAGGAAGCAGAAAGGTATATAAGTCGTGAGGACTAGGAACTAGAATATTTTTAAGCTTTTAGCTTTTAACAGCAGTTCAGCTCAGATCCATATGGATGAGGACTCAGAGGCTTCCAGTTTGAGGAAACAAGATTAGCTGATGAATTGGCAAGGTGAGGTTAGATGTGGCTTATTCTATTTCTCTGATCTTTCAGCGTTCACCTCAATATCTGGCTCCGTGTTTTTTATTTAAAAAGACCTTTTAAGATTTGTGCTACACAGGAGACATATATTTTACCTGCTCAAACATAAAACAAACCATCATCTTTGCCTGGCTTGTGTACAAAGCACAGTTCACACGTGCATTAATGCATAGATGCATGTTATCTTTGAAACTTTGTGAGTTTTTAGAGCAAGGAGACCATACAGCAGTGAAAATAGGGGGCCCAAGTGATTCAGCATCTTAGAGTGTCTCTGTTGCAGTTTTCTCAGAGTTCTACATTCAAAACAGCTTTCAAGGCTGCTGACTGAGATGATCCAGCCTCATAGAAAACTCCAGCCAGGACCTGACCAGTATCCCAATTTTCTCAGAGTCCCCCAAAGATGCCAAAGACCCAGACAACAGGAAGAAGTCTGGAGAAAATAACACATTCCCTAGAGATGGGGTGAAATTGTTTGGTCATTCAATGGGTTATGGATATTTGTCATCATTTCAGGAGGTTGGTTGCAAGTTGTTATTGGTCATGGTAAAAAAAAAAAGCTAAGCAAAGAAGTTAGATTCAAGGAGCTCTTTCTGGAGGAAAAAAGGGGACATAGTATAGAAATGATGCAATAAAAGGGTAGATTATTGAATCTACTTTATTCGTATGGATTTATTCATATGGATTTTAGTTTATTGATACAAATTTAAAGCTATTTTTGTTATACCATATGTATGCTTCTACTCTTGTTTAGGGTATTTTGACTATGCAGCTCATTTAAAAATGTAATGTAATTAAAAAATGCAGATTAGTTACATATATATAGTTAGTCATTTATAACAATCAAACTTGTAGTCATATTAGGTATGTTTTCAAGGTAAAACAGAATATATATATATGTATATATGGAGAGAGAGAGAGAGAGAGATGGAGAGAGAGAGAGAGATGGTCTTCAAACACTTCAAAGATCTACAGACTATAGAATTTAAGATGTTTAATAACCGGAGGGTTTTAATGACTGTGAGATATATCTGCTCCTGACAGCACCAATCTACTGAAGAGAAGATAACAGGCATTGAAGAACCTCTGTATAAAGTTTGTGTTGGCAGAGTTTTCCTTCTTGACTGCCTGTTCCCCAATAACTGACACAGAGGCTTAACATTACGCATAAATGCTCTGCCAATAGCTCAGGCTTGTTACTAGCTAACTCTTATACTTAAATTAACTCATATTTCTTATCTATGCTTCACTACATGACTCATGGTTTATTACCTTGTTTTCAATATGTCCTGCTTGTTAAAGCACTAGCTGCTATCTCCTCTGACTCTGCCTTCCTCCTCCCAAAGTCTACTGTGTTTAGCTGTCTTATCTATACTTCCTTCCTGGCTACTGTCCTGTCAGCTTTTGATTAACCAATGAGAGCAATATATATTCACAGTGTACAGAAGGATTATTCCACAGTAAGTTTATTTTCTTTGTGGCAAAAGCTAGCCATTTGGGCAAGAAACTGCCTTTGTCTCAACTGCTGACAGTATGCTGTCCAAATTCGACAAACAGAACACACAAAAGAGCAACTGCCAAACTTTGCCAAGACAAGGTAGGACAGTCCTTCAAAAGTCTCTGAGTCTCAGAAATGTCTGTCAGATATAATAGGTCTGTGGGCCAAAGATGGATGCCCCAACATTGCAGAGGAACTACGGGTGACTATCCAGGAAGCCAGATGTCCCTGTTGTTAGTTAATATAATATCATTATGGTGTCGTTGATGGAATTAAAAACTAAATAGTTAGACACCGTTTTCCTTAGTTATGATAAAAAGTAAATAATATGGCATTTAAATAACTTAGAATTCTGTTGACATGAGACAGAATTGCTCCTGGCAGCACCAACTTGATCCTGAGAAAATGTTGGGCTTCTAAGACATTTCCATTTGGAAGTTTGTCTTCTTCTTGGCACAAAATGGCATACTGGACAAAGAACTGCCCTTGACTTGAATGCTGACAGTATGAATGCTGTCCTTTCTGGACAAGCAGGACACAAGGAAAAATGACTACTGAATTCTGCCAAGACAGGGTAGATAGTCTTTCAGAATTCCTACTTCTGAAAATGGTCTGTCAAATACTCTAAGCTTATAGCCAATTTGAATGCACCAACGATGCTGAGAAACATTAGGTGACTGTCCATGATGCCAGCTATCTCTGTCTACTCTTGCAAGACTCCCAAAAGATGCTTGCATCCTTCTCCTGCTTCTCAGGTATTGTTATATTCCTTCTCAGGTCTTTGATGGGATTGAAGACTTAACAGTTACAGTTATAATCTTCTATCTTAGCTAGAACATATTATTAAGTATTAGATTCAGGTTCTTCAAGATAGAGTATGTTTTGGAATGATCTCTGTAACATGCCATTTACCCATGTTCCAGACTTCTCTGGATTTTAGTATGTGTCTCTTGATTGATATTGTTTGTGTTGGTTATAGTTCCATCTTGTCTAGGTCATTCTCCTTTATTCCTCCTGAATAATATTTGATGATCATTCCTATTGTACATAGTTTTACATTAGGTTAGAACTTTCTTATTCAGACAAAAGGGGGTGATCTAGTGGGTAGCTGTTCCAGCTTTGCCCTGGAAGTACTACCCACATTGAGGCTTCTGGTAATTGTCATGCCTACAAGGCAGGGCTGAGAAAGGAGCCCTTAAGAACCAAGATCCAGATGTGATGGCTCTCTTGGTTCCTGGATCCTGAGCACTGGAGGTAGATTGAGCAGAGTTCTCCAGTGAACACTGCTGAACTGCACTACACATTTCCCAGACCTATGACCTATTCCTTTACTCGTAAGTTACCCCACAAAATAAACCTCCCTTTTGACTATGTGGAGTTGCCTTAATACTTCCACCAATACTTTAGACTCACAAAGATAAGATAAATAATAGAGAATTTTCTCTAAATTTGCCAAACACAAATGGACTGGATAGTGTAACTGTAATTTTACTTGATAACTGTTTTGTTGTATATAGTTTTACTATATTAAAGTTAAAACATTCCTTCTTCATTAGACAAAAAGGGGCAAAGTTATGGAATAATAATTTTGTACACTGAGAAGATGTGTGGCTCTCATTGGTTTAATAAAGAGTTAATGGTCAATAGCTAGGCAGAAAGAAGTTAGGTGAGACTTGCAGATAGGGAGAGAGCTTTCTGGGATGAAGGAGTGTGGAGTCACCAGGAGACATGGTGAGAAACAAGATAAACTTGCTTTGCTAAAAAAAAAAAAAAAGGTATTGAGCCATGTGGTAGTACATAGATAAAAAAAAATATGAGTTAATTTAAGTCAGTAACACGCCTAAGCTATTGGCTGATAACTTATACTTAATAAGTAGTTTACATGTAGTTTTTTGGGAGCTAGCTGGTGGGACAGAAAATTCTGTCTATAGTAACTGAACAGGAATTTCAATGACAATGCTCCCTCAGTAATCAGCATAACACTTCCTTGCACCATGAAAAGCACCACCAGTGATACTGCTTCCAATTCAGTCCTAGCTGAAGTTTTTCATTTTCTGAAAGCAAAGTTTATGGTATTCCATCAATCAAGAATTACCATCTAGTACCAGCACACAACTAATATCAGTGGTTGTGTTATATTTTTGGCTAATATTAATATTGTTAATATATTACCTTTTGTTATTATGTGCCTGCCTTTTCATTATCAACCCATTTATTTTCAGTATTTCAAATAATATGTGTTCTTTCTTATTATTATAATCTATCTAATAGGGTCTTTTGAATTAAATCTTAAGATTTCTTAGTTTTCTCATTTTGTGGTTTCTCTATAATATTTAATTTTACATTTTTAAACTAAAATTTTCCACAGTATTTCAGGTATTTTTGAAGTTTATGTATATCGAAATAGTCCAAAATTTAACATTGCAAGCAAGAGGCAAATTGCTCATAGCACTGTTTAGCTATGTTTGTTGAATGGTTTATTTGATACATTTGATTCTAAATGAGAAAGGTACATATTCTGCACAAGATCAAGTCATTAGAAATTTCAGCATTCCTGGAAGTTTGGCTCCTGAAATCCCACCATTGGCAGTGGAACTAATGGTAGTTGGCTGTTGGTAGATTGCCCAGACTCTGAGTGGATGGCTCCACACCCATGGCATATGGTTAGCTCTGATTGGATGTAGAAGAGTATCAACAACAACCAAAAAATAAATTAAAATGAGAACATGATATTGGAAAGAAGAGGAGGTAGAAACCATGAAGAGTTTGAAGGAGGTAATAGAGGATGGATGTGATCAAAATAGACTGTATAAAAATGTATGAAATTTATTTATGCATTTATCTTCCTTACAGAAAACATAAAAAAGAATGTAATTATTTTATATTATTTAAAATTATACTTCAAAGTTTTGTATAAATTTATTTCATTCAAAAATTACTATAAAGCATTTCAAATGAATGTTTGTGAGCCTGCTTATCAGTTTAAGCAATGAAATATTAACAATGGAATTGAATCCCTTTTCTAAAACTCTTTTTGATTCACATCTAAAGTTTACACAGTCTGAAATGTTCTAATTTTGGTGTTCCCCAAGAGAACTTGTCTCCTCAAGTCCTTAGGATTTTATGTGGCACAATATATTCCCTTGGAAAAAGTGATTTCATCCACATATTGCTTACATATGTGTATATCCTTAAACAATACATAACATTGTTCTAGAAGCTTTACTGCAGTGTTTAATTGTATTTTAGTATATGTGTTCTTCAACTTTCTTTTTCTTGAATTTATTTTTTAAGGGGTATTAATATATTTAAATTATTTTCCCCTCTCTTCCTTCCAGTACCTACCACATACCACTCTTTGCACTCATTTTATTTTATTTTATTTTATTTTACAATATAATTCAACTTTACATATCAGCCATAGATTCCCCCATTCTCCCTCCTCCCGCCCCGCCCCCCTCCCCCCAGCCCACCCCCCATTTCCATCTCCTCCAGGGCAAAGACTCCCCCGAGGATTGAGATCAACCTGGTGGACTCAGCCCAGGCAGGTCTAGTCCCCTCCTCCCAGGCTGAGCCAAGCGTCTCTACTAAGGCCCAGGTTTCAAACAGCCAATTCATGCACTGAGCACAGGGCCCGGTCCAACTGCCTGGATGCCTCCCAAACAGATCAAGCCAATCAACTGTCTCACCCATTCAGAGGGCCTGATCCAGTTGGGGGCCTCTCAGCCATTGGTTCACAGTTCATATGTTTCCATTCGTTTGGCCACTTGTCCCTGTATTCCATCCATCCCTGGTCCCAACAACTCTTGCTCACATAAACCCTCCTCCTTCTCGCCAATTGGACTCCCGGAGCTCCACCCAGGGCCTGACCGTGGATATCTGCATCTAGTTCCCTCTGTCACTGGATGGGGTTTCTAGCACGACAATTAGGGTGTTTGGCCATCCTATCACCAGGGTAGGTGAGATTGAGCCATTTCTCGACTATTGCCAGCAGTCTATTGTGGGGGCATCTTTGTGGATTTCTGTGGGCCTCTCTAGCATTTTGCTTCTTCCTATTCTCATGTGGTCTTCATTTACCATGAACATTCCTTGTGTTCCCTTTCTGTTCTTGATCCAGTTGGGATCTCCCGCTCCCCCAAGTTCTCTTTCCCTCATCCCTTGCCCCTCATTACCCCCACTCACGTCCAGACTGTTCATGTAGATCTCATCCATTTCTCACTCTTTGCACTCTTTTAAATTCATGGCCTTTCTGTAATTACTGTATTTTTGAAATTCATTGAGATTTATTACTTAAAGTGACGGATTTCATTGTCATACAGTATTCTGATATATAAATACATAATGATTGATTACATTATTGATGGACAATTAATGTGAAGTAATCATTTGAAAATATATCTAGGTAACTTCAATGGGGATAATGGTAGAACAACATTGGCAGGTTCCTATTTCCTACCTCTAAACAATAAAAGACCCATTGAAAGTAAATTGCTAGCCTTTGAATGTTCGAAAATTCTTTTGGTTTATCTTCACTATGGAATACCAAGTGAGTTCCAGGAAAGGCGCAAAGCTACACAGGGAAACCCTGTCTCGAAAAACCAAAATAAATAAATAAATAAATAAATATTAAAAGAGCAATGAATTTGTGGTTCACAGCTTTTTGATACTGATTCTATTTTTTTTTATCTATTATTGCTCAGGAAACATTACTCTAATACTGTATTTGAGCTGTTGAAAAAGCTATAGTTACAATCTTCCTTCTGGAATATTTATTTTTAATCATTTCTCATATAATAATATTGTTTTTCCATCTGTGAACTTTTTGTTTGCTCCATTTGGCCTCATGATATACTTTATACATTTTAAAGAACAATGTTTCACTACACAAATAGATTGTCTTAGAATTTGCCAGGTTGCTTCAGTCAGTGGCCCGCAAACTAGTCTTCTTGTCATGGCCACATGGATATGATAACTGTGACAAGTGTAAACTACCATCCTTGGCTTTCTGGTCTACTTTCTATATAGAAACTCTTTGTTTTCTTCAAATCTGAAAATGTTTTATGGTGTGTCTTCAAATGTTTGTCAATTTCATTCTCTGCTTGCAGAAATCTCAATTGTATTTCACATAATTTTCTATGTCCCTTCCCATGGTTAGTATTTACTTTACTTCATTGGTCAAGCTATACTAACCATAAATAGCCTAGTGTTATTATAGAATATTGTAATATAGTGTTATTATATGTCAGCCAATGCAAAATCTGCAATTATGGTATTTTTGCTACTATTTTTTTAGTTTTGTCTAACAATCACACTATTTTTGTGATCTAGTATTCATAGATTCAGCATTATTTCATGTTTTTAAAAAGATTAAGCTGTTCTATTTTTTAATTGCAAAAGTTACAACTTGTTCTTTTATACTTTTACCTTTTCTTGGAGTCTCTCTGCCTAAAATATTTTATAATTTCCAATTAATGCATTGTGGATACAATTAATATTAATACCTATTTCTATTTTCAGATGCTGATTAATATTAGAAATTTAAGATCTCATAGACTAGGCTATCTTTAATTATTTTCAACTTTATTAAAATTAAAATAATTTATTTTAAATTTTTAGATTTATTTATTTTCTTTTATGGCTATGAGTTTTTGCCAGCATGTATGTGCCCTACCAGTGTGCCAGTTTTCCACAGATGTAAGATGAGACTGGATTCCCTGAAACTGGAATTACAAACATTTTTGAGTCATCATGTGGGGCAGACTACTGGACCTGCATCCTGACTAGAACAGCAAGTAATTGCAACCACGGAACCATATCTCTAGCCCCCAAACTGACATAATTTACATTAATGATAATATCAAATATATTTAAAGTAGTGTATAATTGATTAAATATTTCTCATTGAGATTTATGTTCTTGTATTTATTACTTTGAAATTTTGCATTTTTATATAGAATCATAACTGAGTAACACTGATTAATTAAATGTACATGCTTTTCAAACTTAATATTGAAAAACCAGAATGAAAGAAAAATAAAATAAAATTTCTGTTGTAGTTTTCTTATTATAATGATGTAATTGCATAGGTCTTGCACTTTTAAAGAGCCCTCATATCTAATAATTATTATTTTCACATTATCCACATTATTAAAATTTATGGGGCTAAAACAATGATTTTGATGAAAGATTTATCCATTAATCATATTGTCATAGAGAAATATGATTAACCTGTAGCAGTAAATAATTTAACCTGATGAATTATAAAATGATGCAATAACCATGTAATCATGAAAATTCAGAAAGCATAATAGTTTTCATTTGCTATGTAAATATCATTTCAGTGTAACCTGCTTAATAGTTATCAATTGCTTGAAATCCTAATATCATAAAATGTACCTTCCATGTGGCATTATTTAGTGAGCACAACTTATTTTAAAGATTTTAACAAAGAGTAACCATAATTCATTATGTTCATATCTATTTTTTCTGTACATTTTAACATAAAATGTACTGATATATTTTTGAGGGTAAAACTCTAAATCAAGGAAAATGATAAAGCTAAGACAAAAAAAAATTAAACCCATTACATATGCCTGGTCCTGTAGAAAAATCAACAATTTGTTTTAATTTTACTTGAATCATCTTGAAAAGAGTTGAGAAGCAAACTCAGAAATGAATCAGTCATGATTTAGTTGACAAGAAAGAGCACAATATAGATAAGCAGTCATATTTCTCTAAGTTTGAAATAATGTAGATGACTCAAGATATGAAAATACTAAAGATAGTGAGTGAATTTTTTAAAAATCTAGTAAGGAACATATGGGTAAGGTCTTGGTTCTCACTAGAAGCATGTAAATTTAAGTTCAATTATATCTATTGTAGATTTCAATTACTTGTATCCTGTGCTAAGTAGAGAAATTCACAAAAGACATGAATACACAATATGCTAATGGGGTTCAGTGTATTATTTCACAAGTATAGTGTGTTACGTTAAGCTATGAAGTTCTTATAATTTTTACAGAAATAATAAGAAATTAATGAAAACATTTAATAATACTTTCTTACAGACTAGACACTGTTCAAACCTAGGACCCTTTGAAAAACAAAGCAATGTGGCCAGAACAGTTTTCTCTACCCATATTCTCTCCAGGTCATCCTACATTTGTCTCAACTTCAGTCTGGGAGCGTAATCTGTCCTGTTGCCACTTTACTAAGCACCAAGTTTTTACTTTGTTTTCTAATTTTACTAGTTGCAAGATCAGCAAAGGAAGAGTGTCACATGTGTTATGTCATGCCACACACAGCTTTTCTTGCATCACCTGATACATTTGAATATGTCAGGAACCCCACTGTGTCTGGAATCTGCAGCCACTATGGCAGTGTGGTTCTACAAAGCATCCTGAATGCAGCACCCAAATCAAGAAACAAAAATTCCTTAGGAACAAGTTGGCCTAAAGTTCTGTTTTGGTTTAGCATTAGATTTTGATGATTTGGATGATAGCAAGAGTAAACACATTATATTTTTGAATTTTATTTGCTGCCTATTTAATCACGAGGGAGCCATTGTTGTTTTTTGTGATAGAACATTATTTCAGGAGCTGTTTTAAGTCAAGTGATTTACTCTGCTCAGGAGAGCTTTATGCAGCTTCTAGAGAATTACTTGATCACATGGCTGGGTATGATTGGCATTGGAAATAAGAATGTGAGTTGATTTTCAAATTGAGGTAAAGTAGGAATTTGCATTTATTTTGATTAATATATTTTCCAAAATTATATTAGATTCATTTGTGATAAAAACCTAAGTTATTCCACAATTGGTCTCAGAAAACACACAAGGAGCAGTGCTGCTCTCTGATACTGACTCTACTGGAAGTGGAAACAACTGGAAGAAAAGGAGCTTAGCATCATTATATGAGAACTGTTTTATAAATGTATGAAAGCTCTCATTTTTCAAACAGAAAAGCACAGAGAATTTCTTTTTTTTTCTTTTTAAAACCTAAATCTACTTTTGAAAGAGACTGTAGACTGTAAAAATAATTGGGGAGAAGCTGATTCCTTATCATTAGCTTTGCATGTGACCCATCTCTATGAAAACAGCTCATTTGCGGAGTCCTCAATTTCTTTACTTTTGTGTCTTATATTAAAATAATCTAAGAATTTCAGGCAGTGATTTAAAACTTAAGGAAACCTAACTTTGTCTATGATCAAACATACATTTTCCAACTCAGATGTATTAATAATAAAATTGATGCTTGGTATCCTAATTTATTCAATGTCCTCTGAAGTTTTCATACAATATCAAGAACTAATTTTGGGGAAAAGGTAATGCTAATTTTTCATTCCTAACTCAGAAGCTAAAAATTGTGGACCAAGAGGCTGTGTTACAAAGAGAGATATAATTTCAAGCTGGGTGGTGGTGGCCTTTAATCCCAGCACTCAGGAGACAAAGGCAGGTAGATCTCTGTGAATTCGTGAATTTGAGTCTAGCCTCATCTACAGTGCTAGTTCTAGGATAGCCAGGGATCCACAGAGAAAGCCTATCGTAAATTTCAAAAAAATAAATAAATAAATAAATAGATAAATAAATAAATAAAAAGAAAGAGAAAGAGAGACAGAGAGATACAATTTCCCAGAAATACCAGTTCATCTTGCTTTGCATTTACATATGCTGTAATACTATTCCTTGTAAAAACAATAAATATTTGTCTTTCCTTTTCAGTTAGTTTTAGTTTTGTAAATATTTTATTCCTTAACCATTTCATACTCTGTAAAATGTAGTGGGTTTTTTTTGCTACCTTTTACATAAAATAATATAATTTTGAAAAATCTGGAAGTGACTGATACAAGAAGTGAGAGATAATTGAATGGGAAATGGAATCAGTCAGATTTTTAGTATTTTTCTACTTGTTATGTAATTAGTAAATCAATTAAGTGGTATCACTTGCCAGGTATGAGGCAATAGTCTAGATAGAGGCTGATAAGCCACATAGACAACATCTGTTCTCAAAGGGTTTAGAAAGAAAACAAGTATTATCTTAGAATTTTTTTAAATAGAGAATTTGATAGTGAGTTATCATAAAAAGAAGCTCAAGTCATCATGGAATGAAGCATTATAGAACTCAGAAGCCAGTTCTATCTCAACCTATCCCAGTGGACATTATCAAATCGTAGCTTTCATGAAGGATGAAGAATTATCCTAACAGTCACCATGAAACATAGAAAACTCAGGACTTCTATCTGGCAAGGGCATTATAGTAATTCTCAGATTTGTCTGCAATGTTTATTTTATTCAAAAACTACTATATATGAAATATGCAAAAATGAATATTATATGGTCCTGTCTTCAAAGAATCTTTAATATTTTGAGAGAAATGGGAATGTAAGTATACAATAGTAAAAATATGTTACACATAATATGATAAATCTTATTAACCACTGACCCAGAAAAAATTCTTTTGAAGTGTCCAAAGATATAATCAGAAAGTTTACTTTGAGGCAGTTTTAAAATTTGAGTAAAAATTTATCAGATAAAGTACACATTAATAAAAAGTGTCCAAATACAAAACATAACTAATTGTTAAAGTCTTGATAGGTTCAAGACATGGAGAAACATTTAGTAAGTTTTCATTGTTGAATACCTGGAAAGAATATTTTAAGAGGTTTCTGTAAAACTATATTGGAGTAAAATTGAAATATATAAAATTATGTTACTGCTGTAAGAAAACAGTTGCCCAAATAAAATTGTATATTTAGTAAAGCTTGCACTCAATCATGGAAAAATGAGTAAATTTTACTTGAAAAAATATTGAGAGTATTTATTGTCAAGACTTTTGAATTGTAGAAAATCAAAAACATTGCCATTTAGGAAACTAGAAAATTAATTTAACAAAATGGATGAGGTAATCAAACGTATGATACAAACATCATTCAAGTATATAAATATCCTTAAAAATACTAGTGATGATAATTTCTTTATTTTAACTAGATTTCCTGATTTTAAACAAGGTAATTCAGGAAAAACATGATTAGAACAAAACCATTCCAAGGCAAGCAATAAATAAGAGTGTGATAAGAAATCCATTGTACCTTTTCATACTCAGACTATATAATGTATATAAACTTCCTAATTATACAACAGGGACAGGGTGGGAGCCATACTTTGCTATTAGAATATATTATAAAACACAAAGAAAGCAAGACATAAAATTAAAAAAATAGATGGAATTGCGTTAACAATCAAACAATCATAATCGACCTTAAAGAAATGAACTTGATAGGAGATAGCTATTCATAATTTTAAATGACTCACACTGTATCTTTACACTCACTTTAAAAATGAAAGTACCACAACTATACACCCGAGAGAGTGTTAATATCCAGGCTCTCTAAAGAACATAAAAAATGAAGCAAACACAAAAAGCATTTCTAGCCAACTAATGGGTTTATGAATTAATTGGCAGTTTGCCAAAGAAGAAACACAATTCACCAATAAATATTTGAACATGTATTTATCATTCTTACTCATCAGGGAAATGTAAATTAAAACTAACGTATTTCATCTAATCAGTTAGAACAAATGACAACAAATGCTGGCAAGGGTAAAGGGAAAGAGGAACCTGTTTTCACTGTTGATGAAATGCAGACTTAGTCAATACTGAAATCACTGTGGAGGTTTTTCAGAAAAGTAAAATAGATTTTCCAAGTAACCCAGATTTTCTTCTCCTGGTTATATGTTCAAGAACTCTATGTCCTACCACAGAGACACTTGCTCATATTTAATGCTGTATTATTCATAATGACTAAGAAATTGAGACAGCCTAGATGTTCTTCAACAAATGAATGGATAAGGAAAATACTGTACATATCTAAAAGGGAGTTGTAGTTGAAGTTTTCCTGTGTCCTGCCCGGTCTACAGCCTCTCAGACCCAAGTAAACACACAGAGGTTTATATTAATTAAAACTGTTTGGCCATTACCTCAGGCTTCCTACTGACTACCTCTTGCACTTAAACTCAGCCTATTTCTGTTAATCTATATGTTGCCACATGTTCCGTGGCTTTACCTGTGTGCTATTACATGCTGCTCCCTGGACAGCAGGCTAGCATCTCCTGACTCAGTCTTCCTCTTCCCAGAATTCTCATTGACTGCTTATCCCACCTATACTTTCTGCCTGACTACTGGCCAATCAGCATTTTATTTATCAACCAATCAGAGCAACACACATTCACAGCATTCATTCCACAGCACCTCCCCTTTTCTGTCTAATGAAAAGGAAGGTTTTAACTTTAACATAGCAAAATTACATGTAACAAAACAGTTATCATGCAAGAATTATAGTTATAATATCTAGTCTATTTGTATTTGGCAAAATTAAAGAAAATATTCTATCTATCCTATATTTGTGAGTCCAAGGTTTCATATCTACTTTATCTCCTATCAAAAACAAGGAAAACCATAATTATAACTATCAAGTCTTTAACCATATCAAAGATCTCAGAAGGATACAATATTACTTAAGTAAACAGGAAGAGAATTGTAAGCAACTTTCAGAAATCTGGAATGACAGAGACAGCTGTCTGCCTGGACAGTCATCCAAAGTTCCTCTGTAACATTGGGGCATCCATCTTCAGCCCACAGGCCTAGAGTCTCTCTGTCGCTTCTTCCTGTGTCCTGTAGAATGTCTGGCAGTTTCTTTGCGAAGCAGGAACCTGAAGGACCATCAGCCTTGCAAAGTTCAGTGGTCATCTTCCTATGGGTCCTGGATGTCCAGTTTATATAACATTTTATCAAACAGTTGATGTAAGGGCACTTTTTTGCCCAGTGGCTAACTTTTGCCACAAAGAAAGCAAACTCCATAATGAGTTTTTTCAATGCCCATTATCTTCTCTGAAGTAGATTGGTGCTTTCAGGAGCAGACATAGCTCAATGTCCAGGAAGTCAAAAGTTTTTAAAACATTTTAAATGCCATATTCTGTAGGTCTTTGAAGTGTTTGAAGACTACCTACCTAATTGAAATATGTCTATGTATATCTAGAAAACTTTACTAACATGACTACAAATTTGATTATCACAGATGATTAACTATTAATCTGTATTTCTTAATTATCCATTACAATTTAAATGAGTTACATAAATATAACACTTTAAATGAGAGTAGAAATATATATAAAGGATAACAAAATTAAGTCTAAATTTTTATCAATAAACTAAAATCCATAGCAACGTAAAACATTTCAAACAAGTTGTTGTTCTTTAAAAGTAGGTTCAATGATCTACTGTTTCAACCTATCATATCTATACCCTATATTTCTATATTCTCCTTTCTTCTTCTAGAAAAAGATTGACTATGACCAATAACAATTTGTAACCAACAACCTAAACAAAGACAAACATCCATAATCCATTTTTTTTTTTTGGAAATGTGGGCAAAGTTTTCTAGGCTACTTCCTGCTGATAGAGGCCACTGGTAATCTTATGGGGATCCTGAGAAAATTAGGAATTATGCTCAAGTTCTGACTGGAATAGTATTCTCTGAGCAAGTTGCCTTGAAGCTGTTTTTGGATGTCGGATCAGTTGGTAGAGCATGAAACTCTTAATCTCAGGGTTGTGGGTTTGAGCCCCATGTTGGGCACCATTTGTAGTTGAAGTTTTCCTGTGTCTTGCCTGGTCTACAGTCACTCAGACCCAAGTAAACACAAAGAGGTATTGGTGAAATTATTAAAGCCACTCCACGTAGTTAAAAGGAAAGTTTATTAGCGGCATAACTTACAAATGAAGGGATAGGTAGGTCGCAGGGTCTGGGGAAGGTGTATCGCAGTCCAGCGGTGTTTTCTGGAGCTCTGCTCAATCAACCTCCATCGTCCAGGGTCCAGGAATAGAGAGCAGTGGCCCATCCAGATCTTGGGTCTTCAGGGTCCTCTCTTGGCCCTGCCTTGTAGGCGTGACAGTTACCAAAGCCTCAATGGGGGTTGGAACTTCCAGATCAAAGCAGGAATGGCTACCCACTACATCTCCCACTTTTGTCTAAATAAGAAGGTTATAACCTAATACAAGACTATATACAAAGGAATGGTTATCAAATATTGTCCAGGAATAATGAGGAATAATGACCTAGATAAGATGGAACTACAACCAATGTGAACAATATCAAGCAAGAAACACATAATAAAATCCAGAGAAGCCTAGAGCATAGGTAAATGGCATGCTACAAAGATCATTCCAAAAGGTGTCCTATCCTAAAGAACCTGAATCTAATACTTTATATGTTCTATCTAAGATAATATATATATATATATATATATATATATATATATATATATATACACTAAGTTGTAAGTATAACTGTTAGTCTTCAATTCCATCAAAGACCTGAGAAGGAATATAATGGTACCTGAGAAATGGTAGATGGATGCAAGCAACTTTTGGAAATCTTGCAAGAGTAGACCGAGACACCTGGCAGCCTGGACAGTCACCTAATGTTTCTCAGCATTGTTGGTGCATTCAAATTGGCTACAGGCCTAGAGTATCTGGCAGACCATTTTCAGAAGCAGGAATTCTGAAAGACCATCTTACTCTGTCTTGGCAGAGTACAGTGGTCGCTTTCCTTGTGTCCCGCTTGTCCAGAAAGGACAGCATTTGTACTGTCATCAGTCGAGGCAAGGGCAGTCCTTTGCCCAGTAGTCCATTTTGTGCCAAGATGACAAACTTCCAAATGGAAATGTCTTAGAAGCCCAACATTCTCTCGAGATCAAATTGGTGCTGCCAGGAGCAATTGTGTCTCATGTCAACAGAATTCTAAGTTATTTACATGCCATATTCTCTATGTCTATGAAGTGTTTGAAGATCACCTGTCCATCTGACCTATGTATCTGTAAATCTGGATAACCTAACTAATGTAACTATAGAGATGACAAGCGTAGGTGACTATAAATCTTTAAGTCTTATCTACCTAAATAACCTAAGGACTAAGGCTTCATGTAAACAAGGTAAACAGTCTATAAGCAAATATATGGTAAAGAACAATGACTTCAAATTGTGACAATACACAAGATATTTATAACAGAGGTAGGAATATATAGTGCAATATACAATATGACAATAATCTTAAATATATATCAATATACAGAATATCCTATACAGAAGTAGAACATACATAAAGTATGACAGATATAAATTTACATTTGCATCAATATACAAATATTTACAATAAGAGTAGAAATATATGTACATTATAACAAATATAGTTCTGTATTTGTATCAATATACAAATTATCTTAAACAGGAATATAAAAATACTTTACATTTGTATCAACATATAAGAATCCATAACAGTGCAAATTACAGTGCAAATTATCTAAGGCTGCTATTTTACTAAATTTGTTTACTAGTATATAAAATAATCTACCATAATATCTTATACCTATCCATTCCATTTCTTCTTTTCCCTTTTTTTAGGAGAATTCTGAGTCTAATATTTTCTTCCACCCCCAAGCCTATAACCATCATCCATAACCCTGAGAAATATGAAACCTGAGGGAGAAGGGGTGTCGTTTTCTTAGAATTGCTTCCTGCTGTTTAGGGGGTGATGGTATCTCTGTTGGGTACTGTGAGGAAGCTCAGATAGTTAAATCTCAGTTAGACTAGCTGTAGGTTCTGCAGCAAGTCTTAGAGTAATGGGTAAGATTGTCTGAAATTCTGGCAAGAAGTGTAGTGTGATGATGATTACCATGGCATC
>CABHPP010149140.1:0-21907 GCA_902168425.1 Peromyscus attwateri | reverse complement strand
CACACACATATCACACATCTCTCCCACACATCACACACATCAAACACACATCACACACATATCATATACCCCCCCACATACACACACATCACATTCTCACACATGAGTTCTGAGAGTGTTAACAATATTGTATGGACCTCTATTGACATATAAATCTACTGTCGTATACAGATGTGTGGCAGCATCAGAGGTGGATATCCAGCCTACAATGAGAGCCAGGAAGGGATATGTTTTTCCCTCAGGTGGATGTAATTAGACAAATTCACAACGTAGGAGACATAATGATGTACCTCTCCACTCTGAGCTTGTAGGGGACATGCTTTCTTCTTTATATGGTAGCATCTTCAAGGTATTCCTTCTGCGTGCTCATGTCTGGATCCTACTTTCCTCTCCTCTCCATTTTCCCTCTTCAATGTACTTACTCATGTTTCTCAGACCCTTGGAAAGCTTCTCAGTGACAATCCCAATAGTGGATAGAAATTGGAGGCACTATAAGGAACATAGGATTTCCCCCTACCCCCACCCCTGGTAACATTAACTTGTATGTACTCTGGTAATATTTATTTGATGCCTACCAAGTGTCAGAAACTGATTTTCAGCATATTCCTTTGACTCTTTGAGACTAAGTATTAGAAGAAAGAAATAGCTTCATGGAATTTAGGTCTATGTATAAGCAGCTATATAAGGACAGGGAAAAGTGAATGGTAGCAAGAAGGAGGACTGAGTCTGACTCACAGACTTTTCCATCTTAGTGTTGACTTTAAATGAATCCACTTCATAGACTGGATATCATAAAAATTCTATTCATGTTTTCTATTTATTTGTCTTAATGTATGTGTGTAAGTGTTTTGCCTGTGCACGTGCATTTGCATGTCCTGATGCCCAAGGAAGCCAGAAGAAAATGTCTAATCCCCAGGAAGTCTAGTTTCAGGTGGTTTCGGCTGCCTGCCGTGTGGGTGCAGGGAATTAAATTTCAGTCCTCTGCAAGAACAACAGGGCTCTTAGCTGCTCTGATAGCTCCTTGGCCCTCTCATTCCAAAACTTTCGTCTAGTAGTCACATTATCACATAATAGAGCAGAACTCAGCATAACCAAGGGTGCATGTGTGTAGTAAGAGGGAATGTGTGCTATGGAATAGTGACTAGCTCTCAGCCTGTTGCATTCCAGTTTCTTCTGAAAACACTTCCAGACTTAATCAGTATGCTTATGGAGCTTAGCCATTGACATCAAACCATGGTTTTCATTGGGACACCAGTAATCTTACAAAGGCACTAATTTTGATATTATAGTGAAAACAAACTTAAAAATCAGAAAAAAAGGAAATGACTTTCCAATAGAATCCAAAATAAAGATTTTTTTTTAAAAAAAAAATTGAAATACATTTTTGTACGTGTTATGACATCTTGGCAAAATGGCTTGAGAAGAATTTCTTTTAAATTTTCTACTCTGTAGGTTCATCTGCTTCTCATGCTCTAACATTTCATAGAGGAGGTAGACATTGCGGTGGGCTAACTCACAGGAACTGGTTCCTGGGCCTGGATGTCCGCTGAACCTGTCAGCTTGCCAGCTTTCCCAGTCATTACCTTCGGGACACTGCATGCTCTCCAGCATAACCTTTACCAACCAATCAAACAGCCTGTTCTGCTCACAGACCCTTGGGTCCAGCTCACTCACATCACAACACTAGGGCCAGTTGCACCTTTTTGCCCAGGGAGGTGCAGGGCCCTCTCTCCCAATTTCTGTAGGGGGCATACAAGGGGGATGAAGGGGTAGGTGTCAAATCCAAAACTGCAGGATCTCCAAGACATAGGACAATGGCAAGAATTCCAGGGGTGGAGGGGAGGAGGAAGGAAGCCTCAGTGAGAGCCCAATGTGGACTGTGTGACAGAGGACAGAGGCCTCCAACTATACTAATGACTCATGTTAATGGATACTTGCAAATGAAGATGAAGGACTAAAGAGTGAAATGTGTGTGTGACTCACCAGGCCATAACACACCTTCCACAAGGATTCTTTTTTTTTTTTTTTTCTTCTTACTTTCTTCTTTCTTCCTTTGCTTTGTTTGCTTGGGTTTTTGGTTTTTCTTTTAAATGATTTCCTTTGGAGAGGGGGAGGAGGTTGCAAGGACAGAGGGAAGATGCTGGGGGTGGGGGTAGGGGGTGGGATCAGGATGTCTGATGTGGAAACAACAAAGAATCAATAAAAGTTAATTTAAAAAATGATTAAAAGAATTACTGCTCTGTCCAGGTAGCTCCCCGTGTTCCAGGCCTATTACATAAATGATCTCAAAGTAATGCTACTTAAAATGGGGAAATAAAAACACTGATTGTCAAAAGCTAATGGAAAACAAAAAGATGACAATGCTCAGTGCTGATAAAATTATAAGAAAATACTCATTCTCATAGGATTTTGAAAGAAGCACAGCTTAGAGGGGAATTGGCATAAAGGACAATGTTGTAAAATGTTCAAATCGTTTCAATAACATAAGTTACTTTTTAGTTTATATGTAAGACACAAAAAAGAATGCCTCTTCTCACAGAAAAGAAAAAAAATGTCTAATAGAGGAAGAGAGTTAAAAAAAATTACGAGGATCTACTGTGTGTCACCCATTGTCAAGGCACTGGAAACACTATGATAAAAATGATAATGTTTCTATTTTTATTCAGCCTATATTACAGAGATACAAGAAATACATTGAGAAGATCAATATATGCCATAGACTTGGTGATAAATGCTGTGTAGAACTATTGAGCAGAATGTAGAAGAAAAGTGACAGATGATGACTTTTGTTAAGAGACTGGATAAGAAGGGAGGGACTGAGGTGCTGACATTGCACAAGACCCAAATGAAGTGGGAATAACTGTGTGAACTGAGCCCCAGGGCACCTGGGAAACAGACAGCAAATGAACCCTGCAAAGTCCCTCAGACGCTAAGACAGACGTGTTCATGGGTCATTGTGGAAGTACTTGGGGCTGGAGCTGAGTGAAACAGAGGAGGAAGAAGATAAATTCAGAGAGCAACCAGAACCTGTCTGCCAGGTCCTCAGAATATGAGACGCAGGTTTTGGGTTTTGTTTTCCATTGTATGGGGACAAGGTCAGTACTAATTGGCAGCTTCACAGAATGGAGATCACCTGAGAGCCAGGCCTCTGGACATGTCTGTTAGGGATTATATTGATTACCTTAATTAGTGTGGGAATACCCATCTTAACTGTAGATGGACCAGTCCCTGGATGACATCCTGGACTTCACAAGTCTAGCAAAGATGCTGAGCAAGAAGTCACCATACGTTGTCCTCTTCTGACTGCAATTTCAACTCCTGCCTTGATGGAATGTACTTTGAACTTTGAACTGAAATGAACCTCCCCTTCCAGGCAGGTGCTTCTGCCTGGGTATTTTATCACAAGGACAGGAAAAGGAAACTAAGGTAAATGGGATGCTCTGAACAGGAATGCAAGTCTAAGTTGACGATAATCACTGATAAGGGTAGCCGGGGTGGAAGTAGAAATTTTCTCTCACGGATTACAAAAGAAATATTGGTTGCCTGGGTCAGGGAATGGCAGTGGGAGACTGACGTAAGTGACAGTGATCAGATTATTTTATTAAAGTTCTTTTAGAGCACCAGTTCTCAACTTTCCTACTGCTGCCACCCTTTAATACAGTTCACGTTGTGACCCATAACCATAAAATTCTTTTTGGTGCTACTTCGTAACTGTGATTTTTGTTACTGTTATGATTCATAATGTAAATATCTGTATATGCCCATGGTCTTAGGCAACCTCTGTGAAAGGGCCGGTCAACCCGCAAAAGGGGTCACGGCCCACAGGTTGAGCAACTGCTGTTTTAGATACTGTTACTAAGATTTTTTTTTAGCATAGGATGTGGGTTGTAAGAAAGAAAAATTCACGCAAGAGTCTCTCATGGGAGGCCTGAGAGGTGAGAGATGAAGCTGCCATGATGACAAGGAGACCCTGAGGAAGAAATGGAGGAGGTGAGGATGACTGCAAACAGTTCATCTTTACTCACAGTTACCAGCATTGAAAAGTATAAAAGGCTTCTATTAGGTGTGAAGGTCACAAGGAATAAGATTCTGTGTGTGAGGCAGGGAGTGCATACCTGTGTATCTGTGCCCATGTGAGTGCATGGTCACATGTGTTTATGTGAGCATGTACCCATGTGTGTGTAGATGACCGCTGCACTTCCATGGAAATCCAACCAGTGATTGAAAAAAGAAGAAGACGCAGCAGCACTATTTGTACCAGTTGGAGCATTACAGCTGACTCTGATTTCCTTTGTCATCTCATTCTCTATTTTCTAAATTTCTTACTATAAACATGTGTATTGAATCAGGAGGAAAAATCATTTGAAATAGCTTTTAAGATCATGGAGAAAGATAATTGGGGTAAAATGTGGCTGAAAAAAACCCCAGCTGTTAGAAAATCACTTGAAGCAGCTGACAAACACAAAACACAGCTGGCTTAGAGGACAAGATATTACATAATGTGAATTAAGTGTCTCTGCTGAAATGGAAAAGAGACTGGGGGGGAAACATCCCTTTACACTGAGAATATTGTCATTTATTTTCTGTGCTCAACTAAAAATATGAGTCCAGTAGCATATTTTCAGTAAGTTTTAGCATTGTGAATACCTCGGCAGTATGCAGGAGAAAAGGGCAATGATCACAATATTCACATCACTGAGGTGGGTGATGGAACATTCAGGAAGCATGCCGCCCTGTTTAAGGAACTTGGACTCTCCTTCAGAATATGTGGACTTGCTTTTCAGGAAAATGAAACTGTGTGTGTCTTAGTGAGGGTTTTTATTGCTCTGAAGAGATACCATGTCCACAGCAACTCTTATAAGGAAAATATTTAATTGAGATGGCCTCCCTTACAGTTTCAGAGGTTCAGTCCATTATCATTACAGCGAGGAGCATGGCGGTGTACAGACAGACACGGTGCTGACTATATCTTGGCTTGCAGGAAACAGGAAATTGATTGATACACTCGGCAGTATCCTGAGCATAAGAAATCTTTTAGACACACTTCCTCCAATAAGGCCATATCCATCCCAACACAGCCATACTTACTAACAGTGCCAGTCCCTATGAGATTATGGGCACCAATTGCATCCAAACCACAGTGCATCTAAATAATGTTGAGTACTTTTTATATTCTAGCTGGAGTGATGGCTCAGTAGTTAAGAGCACTGGCTTTTCTTCCAGGGGACCTGGGCTCAATTCCTAGCACCCACATGGTGGCTCATAACCATACATAACTCCAGTTCCAGAGCATCCAGTGTTCTCTTCTGTTGCAAGGTCATTAGGCACACTTGTGTTACACAGACATACCTTCAGGCTAAATACCCATAGATGTGAAATAATAAGATTTAAAAATAATTTAAATATAATGAGTGCATATATGTGTGTATGTATCTCTGTGTTATATATATATATATATATGTGTGTGTATTTTGTATATATGTATATACATGTATCTATTTGTGTGCATATATGTGTGTATGCAAATTATTTCTGTGTTTGTCTGTGTGTCTGCACGTAGAAATGATACAAAAAAGGATAATTCCTAAATATGGTGTTTATCAGATGAGGGGAATAGGGTTGACTCCTTTCTCTTCTTTATGTTTTATAAATTGTTCATTTGAATGTTGGTTTCTTGAAAGATGACATATGTATATTATTTATATAATAAAAGGTTATTGTTAGAAACAATCATGATGGGTCTTAGAGGTTAGGAGTGCTAGAAAAACCCAACTTGGTTCCCAGTAGCACCATGGTGGCTCACAACTTCCTGTAACTCCAGTTCCAGGAGAGCTGACATACTCTTCTGGACTCTGAGTACTCCTTCATGAACATGATATATACAAACTCATGTGACACACACACATATGTATATACACAAAATAATAAGTAAATTAACTAATATTATCAATCATAAACATTATACACAATTTAGAACAAAGTGAATATTTTAAGTTGGGAACTAAGAAAAATAAAACCTCTTAGGATATACAGGAGAAACCAGTATTGTTAAGATTTTACAGGGGGAGAGATTTCTCAGTGGTTAACTGCTCTTGTTGCTCTACCTTCATATGAAACAGTGTCTGAACATACAATTAAGTAAGGGCTTTGAAATGGGTACATGAGACTAGCTCATCCACACGGGGAACAACAGAGCATGAAGCATCCTTTCCAGAGAGTAGGCAAGGGGAAGTTTGAGCACACCCGGAGGAGAATATGAATGGAAGTAGAGATGTACAAATGCTGAGGGTGGAGAATGGAACTGTATGGTTAGCCACACACCTAGAGTGTTGGCAGCTCCTCAAAGGTGGAAGTAAAGAAGTCTCTCCTCTGCAGTGTTCAGAAGGGTATACCTGGCTAGCATTTTGATTTCTCCCAGGATCACAAATTTTCAGTTTTTGAAGTCTAGAACTATAAGACAAAGCATTTCTATTTTTTTTTTACACCAACATTATGGTATCTGCCACAGTAGCCACAGGAAGCAACTATTGTAGCGTTATTACAGAACTCATTTCAAGAACCATGCTAGACTTGTTTTTCTGTTTTCATTACAATTCTTATTCATCACTTAACTGTTTGTTAAAGGTTTGTTTGTTGGTCATTAGTCTCTCACATTTTATTTTATTTGCTTAGAAAAATCTTCATAATCATTTATCAAGCTCTGCAATAAACATCTTTAATTCATTTCCATAAAATACATCAACTACTCCAACTAACCTATTAGATAGTGGATGTCCAGTTACTAGAGCATGCTTACATATGTAGGAATATCCATCTTATTTCTCATTTTTTAATCTTAATTGAATCTGCATATTTCCTTAGATACTTGGATATTTCTTATTGAAGGTATTCTGTTATTTTAAATAGATTTCAAGAATATATGTATATATATAATCAGACAAATGACTCACTTTTACTTCAGTAATTTGTGCATGAGATGTATAAAAAGGACTTTAAAACTTAGATGAGGACTACATAAATGAAAACAAAACCAATAGTAATTATGCTCATGAATTTATGTGTGACTCTTTGTACAGTTTATTTTTTGCACCCTGGAACTTAGCAGAAAGAGTACTGTAGGCCCACAAATAGATTATCTGCATTGTGACATATTTGATGGCCAACTATCTATTTCCTCACAAATAGTTCATGCACTGCAACAAAATTTATATGACAAAACATAAAGTCACTATGGTAGATGGTGGACTCTGGAGGCATGAAAGCTGTCATGAACTGCTAGGAAGAGCTGTCTGTATCAACAATATGCCTGATGTTGGGAACAGAATAAGAAGCAGTATCTATACATAAAGTAAAATGGCACCAAAAGCTCCGGTATTGAAAACGATGCTTTATTAATGCTAAAATAACTTATTGTCATTGATGCAAACATGCCAGTTACGAGCTGCTTTTCTGTATATTCTGAAATCAACTTAAGTTGCAGAAGAAAAAGGGGTAAGAACTTCCATATGGAGAGGGAAGAAATGTATATTTGCTTATGATGGATCCAAAACTAAGTTGACAGCTATTTTATTACCAGAGAATCCATAAATGAGGGAACAAAACTATGAAGTTTTACCTAAACAAGCTGTTCTCCAGTGTCAAACTGATGAAATATTCTAAAATATGAATAGGATCAGATGATATCTATTTAAACACACTGAAGATTTACATGACTGAGTTACAAGGAGATTGAACAAAATAAAAAAAAAATTTAAGTATCTGAGTCAAACTTGGCTTTTTCTGAGACAGGATCTCTTGTATTCTATCTTATCCTCAAACTTGCTTTATGGGTGAGGATGACCTTGAACTTCTGCTCTTCCTGTTTCACACTCGTGCCAAACTTGGATGCAGTGTGTACTATAACCCTTGGGATGAATTAGAAGGAGCACGTAGAAAACAACCTCCTCTTGTACTAGTAAAAGTCAGGTGTGGTGTGTGCCTAACAGAATAGCCAAGTAATTCATGCTTTCAGAACTTTTTCTCACATAGTGAACCTGTGACTGAACAGTGTCTATTTATTGGAATTTCAGAATATTTAACTGACTAAAGAAGACATTCAGTCCTTGATTCCTTTCCTCAAGGAGGCTGCTGATCTTTAAAAGTAAGCTTAGCTCCTTCAAGTGGTTTTAAGAGACAACTATCTCAGTTAATAACAACAAAACAATAAAAACATAGGAATCATGATCACCCGTGTTCTTATCACAAGAGTGCCACTGACCTTTGTTAACATAAATGATAGGAGCATCAAATATTTATGGAATATTTCCCAATTTCTGCCCCAACTTACATCACTGCTTCCTTTGGATTATATGGTGGGAGGCTTTAAATGGTTTGGATATACCTAGCAATAAGCAGTTTGGAAAGGGATTATGTAAAAATGTCAGGGCATAATGATATAGTGTATATGGCATGAACGGTGTATTGTATTGATGTATACAATGAACAGGCACATCAAATACAATTCAAAGTAGAATATGGTTGGAAACTAGATGTACCATTAGTCTTTAATTCAGTCCTATATTGATGGTCAGTCTCTCTAAATTGATATTACATAATATTGAATATCAAAATGAAACATTGATAATATTGCAATATTATGAACAATTTTGCAAAGGTCTGCGTGTTTGTATGATAAATGTTGATACGCACTATTAAGCAATTATCTAGACCTACTGGGACAAAATTCTCCCAAGAGGGTGACTGTTAGTACACAGTGCCATTTCTGTAAGCCATTGTCTGTGTGTCAGTGATTACCCAGACCATCTCCTGCATCTCCAGGACTTCTAAGACTCAGCTATTAGATGTGCCCACAACTATGATTTCTAGAATTAAGAGAATACAAAGCAAATTCAACACAGGAATAGGTGCTTGAAATAAATTGAAAAAATAAAGGCATATGCATTTGATGAGCTTCTCCCAAAGAGGCACAGAGGGCTTGCTTAATTTCTAGAGCAAAGAATTGCAACATCGCATGTGGAATTCTGTCTGCAAGGAAATATCACGAATGCCTCGGTTTTTGGTCTTTTCGGGGGTAAGTGGTCAGATATTCACCACCTGGCTATCACACAAAAATCTCAGGCCCTCAGAAGAAAAGCCAGTATTCCATAGAGCACACAGTTACATGGGAATCTTAGGCATTGGAGTCCAATCTCATCCCTTATATTAATAGAAACATTCTCATTATCCAAGTTGGAAGTTGTCAGCCGAATGGCAATGTTCACTGCAGGCCATTTAGAAAATAACCTTGGATTGAACTGAGGACTTGTCCATGCTAGGCTAGCATTCTACCTCTAAGCTACTTTCTGATCCCCACAGGACTTGCACACACATACATACATCCACACAGAGAAATACACACATGCATATAACATAAATCTGTCAAGGAGAGAAATTCAACTTTTCTTCTTTTAGAAATGTTTTTCTATTTATTTCTTTTTTTCCTAGCTACTCTTGCTAGTGCTTCAAGTACTATGTTAGCTAGAAGCAGCTGGATGGAGCTTCATTTTCTGTTCCAGTTACTAGAGGAAGCACTTCTTTCTCACTGTGGACAACATGTTAGATGAGAATTCATCCTATATTACCTTCACTGATGTGAAGGGATGTTCCATCAAACCTTCATTTGCTGAACAGTTCTATCATGAAAGAATGTTGAATTTCATCAAACGCATCTTCTGTTATCTTCCTAGTTTTTAAGAAGAGCATATGGTCCCCAGCCTACATTTTGTGACTGTTATGTATCACATGGTAATTTTTCATATATTGAACCACTAGGGTTGTAGATCCAGATAGATCTTAAAAATTTAATCTCTTATTACACTGCTGAAATCAATGCAAACATTTTCATATCTAGGATACTGGCCTAGAATTTTCATTATTTTTAGTGTCATCTTCTGGTTCTCATATTAGTGTGATGCCAAATTCATAAAATATGACTAAAGGAATTGAAAGCAGTATATGAAAAGGATGGCTACACTGTTCTATCCCCTGCAGCATGGTTCATATTAGCCAAAGGATGGATATAACCTAGATACCTATCAACGGATGGATACATGAATAAAATGTGGTGCATGTACACAAGGAGATACAGTTCAGCTTTTCAATAGAAGTAGATCTTGTTGTGACAGCATGGGTGCTGATGGAACATGCTAAATGAATCAGCTAGATGTAGAAAGACCAATTATGCAAGACCTCACATTCAGAATATTAAGATGCTGAGCACATAGAAGCAGGGAGTAGGATAGCTGCTATTATGGGATGTGAGTAGGCTGTGGAGAATGCTTGTCAAGCATAAAGTTTCAGTTTAACAGAAAGAATAAGTTCCAGAGATCTGATGGACAACATTTTGATTATGGCAGTCAGTACTACTACATTACTGAAGATTTGTACAAAAAAAGCATGAGTTTAAGAAGGAATGCTTATATTAAATAGCCCTGCTCAGCTCATATACAATTCATATCCAATCCAAAAAAATGCACTGTAAATTTCAGATATGCAAATTGTAAAAGAAGTATTTTATTTTCATGATAGGTATATGCACGGCTGCCTAAATGTATGTATGTTCATCATGTGCAAGCATTGTCTATTGAGTACAGAAGAGGGCATCAGATGCCCTGGAACTGTAGTTACAAGAGGTTGTATGCTTGCTCATGTGGGTGCTAGCAACTGAACCTGAGTGCAATGTCTATGTTATGAATATATTGGCACTATATCAGCCACAGATTTTATTAGTTGCTTAGCTTTCTATATTTCATATAAGACATTTTAATAAAATCTGCCAGTGTTTTCTTTTGGTGAATTCATACCTTACCTTAGATTAAGGATATTATTCTATAATTTCTGTAAACTATCATTTAAGTTGGAGAGCATTTTAACTCTCACATCACTGTGACCTTTAAACTCAGGGCACCTTTGCCCCTTCCAAGAATATTTCTATTCTCTAAGAATACTCTGACTTTCAGAGCCAGGCATAGATGCTATTGTGTCTGATTGGCATGGGCTGTGATGATGTTGTACATCCTACTAGGCACAATATGGCACCATCCAGAACATGAGATAAGCCAATTATAAATAATACTAAATTGAAAAGGCTGCTCTAGAACAAGGTGGAAAAAATTAAAACCCAAAGTTTTAGGGAAAGGGAAAAAAATAATCATTTTGGCACCAGTACAATTGTAGTCTATCAAAACTAACAAAATTTTAAGAATTAATTAATCATTCAGCTTAATAGACTAAAGATAAAGGGATGTCCTGTACCAATAAGTAACTCAAAATAATAGAAAGATTATTATCACTTAAAATTATAACACAATAAATAAAAAACCTTGTAAAGTACATCAGTTATATTAGTTATGCTTTGCAACAAGAAGTATGTGCATATCTGTGCGTGTGTGTGTGTGTGTGTGTGTGTGTGTGTGTGTGTGTGTCTGTCTGTCTGTCTGTCTGTGTACGAGTGTGTTTGTCTGTGTATGTGTGTAGAGGCCAGAGGGATTTTCTTCCTCAGGCATATTTCACTGTTCTTGGTTTTGTTTTCTAGACAGTGTTCCTCCTTGGCCTGGAACTCACCACATAGGCTAGGTGGCTTACAAGGGAGCCCCAAGGAGTGTCTTCCTGTCTCCACAGCCCCTCACTGCTGGAATTATAAGGACATTTTGCCTTCTTTGAGTTCTAGAGATCAAACTCAGCTCAAGTAAATCACCAAATGAGCTCTCTACCAAGTCCTTTTCAGTGTGTGTGTGTGTGTGTGTGTGTGTGTGTGTGTGTGTGTGTGTGTGAGAGAGAGACAGACAGAGACAGAGACAGAGACAGACAGAGGCAGAGAGACAGAGAGTCTTGTATGCTATTGTTAATGTGCTTGCGTTCTGGCCAATAAGCTTTAAAGATTGGTCTGTTTCTGAGTTCCTGGCACTGGAGTTAAAGATGTGCACCAGGAAGCCCAGTTTTTGGTTTCCTTTGTGGGTCCTGGGGATCAAATCCCAGTCCTCATGCTTCCAATGCAAGCATTTTACCAACTGAGGCATCTCCCCAGCCATTCTCACACTTCTAAAGACGATGGGAGCAAGGGCTGATCATCAAATTTCTTCAGGCTCACTTTCCTCCTCTGAGCCCTGGCTTCCTTTCACACTAATGCAGGTATTATTTACATCTGATCTAAGGATATAATTCTGTCTTTCTTTTCAGTATTAGAAATAATCAGGTAATTTACGAAGCTTACACAGCAACCCCTGTTTACTTTGAAACAGACCCACCTCTGGCCTCATCAATCATTCCAAGAGACCAGATTTCTTCACTCCAGGAGGGATGCTGCGGAAGGATTGACAGCAGTGATTTCGGCTTTTAGTCCCCAGTGAGCTATCCCTACTCTTCAGTAAAAAGCCCAGTATTGGCTCATATAGCTCACTATATGGATACTTTTAAGAGGAATAAACCCTCTCTAATTGTACATGGATATTCTATGGCAGCAGTTTGGAAGTTTCAAAGATTTTTTTTTCTTGTGGTATTTTGGAAGAAACAGTGCCCTGCTAATACATTAACGGGATACCCAGGTCTTATTTGTGAGGTATTACAGGTTTATAGAAGCAGGGATACTTTATAGAGGTCTAAACTTTTGTTAATTCTAAATCTCATCTTCCTCTTCATAATGCCATATAGATTATCAAAATGCACCCAGTTATGGGGAAATGGAAGTTATTTTGCAAGGCTCATTGTCCCTAAGTGGATGAGTCTTCATCTATGTCAGTTGCTTCCCCCTCCATGCTCCAAACCCTGAGAGTCCTGAAGGTTTTTACCAAAAGCATGAGCAAAAGAATGTTCTAGGCTACCAGGGGCTTCTCTTACCGAATTATGTCACTGCTTCATAAGGAAGAGACCACCAAATTCCAACTTGACTTATGCAGGGACACTTTGCTCAGCCTGTGTGAAGGGAGGAGGGGACTGGACCTGCCTTGACTGAATCTACCAGGCTGAGCTGAATCCCCAGGGGAGTTCTTGCCCTGGAGGAGATGGGAATGGGGTGTGGGCTGGGGGAAGGGCAGGGGAGGGTGGGAGGAGGGAGGACAGGGGAATCCGTGGCTGATATGTAAAATTAAATTAAATTATAAAATAAAAAAATAAAATAAAAAATAAAAAATTAAAGAAGATTAAAAAGTAAAATATTTAAATCAAGTAAATTCTGAATTGCTTCTTGCTTCATTTTCTCTAAGACTTCACAGACTCTGTTAAGAGGAAAACAGTAAATACAGTTGTCTTTTGGTATCCAAGGTGGAGGCCAGAAGAAAACATTAGATATCTTGAAACTGGAATTACAGAAAATTGTGAGAGCTGGGGGTTATCTGCAAGGGTAACAAGTGGTTTTAACTGCTGAGCCAACTCTCCATCCCTGCATAGACTGTATATACATCACTCAATGGATGGTTAATCCACTGCTAATTATGTAATGCTACTATATATAATACCTAATAAAAGAGAAATGTCTTGTACATAGTTGCTCAGTAGATTTTGGAACTATAAGAGCAAGGTGTTTTTTTTATAAAATGAGTACAAGCACATTTATTAATTATTTTTATGAAACAGTCTCCAGTTTGTCCTCAAATTCATTTTGCTATCAAAGATGAACTTTGAACTGGTCAGAGAGCTGTACAATCATCAGGTTTCCTGATTTAAATATTTCCAAGCACAGCACAAGAAGAATGAGGCTGAGCCATGTTATCCCACTCACCTGAAAACAAAACATAACCAAAATCATCAGTAATGGAAACTTACAGAAAAATGCTAAAGGAGGGACCCTTGGGAAACAAGAGAACCCTACAGCTTCTTGGAGGGTTCCTGTAGAGTGTTTATCTGATAACTAAATTTGTCAGTATTACTCGTCATGAAGTAGTCTCTGTTTGATATATCTTTTTCTCTGATAGTCACTAGAAGAATTAGTATAACTTACATCCTGGTATAAGTGTGTTATTGAATAGGCTCTACACACACATGTGTGCATGCACACACACAAACGCACACACACACACACACACACAAAAAAAAAAAACCAGAGGCACACATGCACTTAGGGTCCATGTATCTTTGCTAGTATGAAGTAAATTTTTAATTATTTTGTGTGTGGGGGGGGTATGGGTGTGCATTCCATGCGATGCTTGTAAAGGTCAGAAGACAACTTGTGAGAGTCAGTTTTCTCTTTGCACTATATGGATCCTGGGGATTAAACTCAGGTCATTGATGTCAGGTGTCTTCCTTGATCGCTCTTCATTTTACTTTAATTACGCAAAATGAATTTCTGTCAATCAGATTCTCGCTGTTTCTGGCTTGCCAAAGTGCAGCAGAGATTCCTCATCTCTGTCTCCACAGCTTTGGGATTACAGGAAGGACACTGCACCTGCCCTCGTGTTTATGTGGATGAGGGATCTCTGTGCCACATGTTTATGTGGATGAGGGATCTCTGTGCTCTGGTCTTGACACTTACAATTGTTTTATCTACGGAACCATCTCCTTGTCCTGACTTCATTATTGTACCATGATGGTTGTTATTTATATTTACTTATTTGATTTGATTTTATGTTGATTTAGTCTCCTTTTTTTAAGTACTAGAACATAATTGTAATAGAGCTTGAATACTATAGTAAAATTTATATATAGTATTTAGTTTTCTCTCTCCATCCCTCTCTCTCACTCTCTCCTGAGGAAATCTCTGTTTCTCTAAATATGAGCATTTATATTTTAAGTATTCTGTCTGCCCCCAGGTTTATATGTATAGATAAACAGAGCCAAATCACACTCTTAAAAAAAATAATAGAGAAAACTGGGATACAATGAGATTTATGACCTAGATCTGATACAGAAAGTTGAGTGGGTGATAAGCTAAAGTAGTTAAGTTTTTTTCTTCGGTTTTGCTTTCGCTCAAGAATTCTCTGGGGTTTACAAGTCTATTTCACATCAGAAAACATCTTATTATAATATCTTGACTTGATTTCCATGGCCAATAGGGTTGGAAGTATAAATAAGTCTGCGTCTGGAACCTCCGGTTTGTGTCTTCAGTATTTCTGTAGAGTGTGTTGTTCTATGGCTTGATCCTGTTCACCAATTCACATCATGAGAAAATAATAGATGATATGATTGTGTCTTTTAGTTTTCCTTTCAGCTCAAGAGTGTTTTATACACAGTTCAGCTGTGCCCAGTATCTGCAGTGATCTTCTCTCATCCTACTTCATTTCCCTGTAAATACAGCAGGGACAGATTTATTCCCCAAGAATTAGTGCTGAAGTATCCCATTTTTTTCTTAACTATCTGAACCCATTTTATGCCTTATATCTCACCATCTGCATAATGGTCTGATTAGCCTTCTAAATTTTCTGATAAATTCTCTGATAACTACCTATAAGTATTACTCCCCAATTTTTGCAGTCAAAATACTTCCATTGAGTTTCAAATCTACTAATGAATGTAGATTTGAGCTAAGAGCTTTGTTTCTTTAAATAGATGATGCCTTCCAGTGCTGCTAAAATAATCACAGTAGACAGTGCGAGAGGTGTTCTTCACCACTGAAGGGCTGAGAACTCTTAATATGTCTTTATTCAGAGCCAAAAAGTAATGAGCCATAATAGGAGCTATCCAGAATGGAACTGCAGAGTAGACATATTGGCTTCATATTTTGAGAGCAAGGAAAAACCCATAGTGGCCCTTATAACTTGCCTTCAAGCCTGAACCTTAGAACAGAAGTTGAGGGAATTCAGCCTTAGTGTATCTCATCATTAACAGTAGGAAGCTATTTTTTTCTTTCAAGCTTGTAAGAGGAAGCCAACGTATCAGAGGTAAGAAAGGATCTCCTTCAAAGTAAGAAAGAAAACCCATCAAGGAGAAAGAACAAGCAGGAAAGCCTTTATCAAATTCCTTCCATCAGAGCTGGCCCAGGACACATGCCTCAGGCTGTTCATCCAGGCAGGAGCTCTCTTGATCTTCCAGATCAGACAGAAGATGCAATCAACCTCTAAGTGAGACAGGTGAGGACTAGAGATGAAGAGAAGAAAATTAGGATCACCTCAAAGTGAATGTATCTTCATTATCTGCCTGCCAGGAAAAAGGAGAAAGGAAGGTATGGAAAATCATACTATTGTTCCCTATGAGTTTCATCTCTTCAGAACATTTACTCATAAACCAAGGACCTAGAATATGGCTCTCCCAAGTCAGCACTCTTCCCTCAGAGTGGAAAGTTTTGTCATGATTGTGACTGACACTCAAAGATGAATAAAGAGCAGCAAGAACAAGGGAGTGCGTTACAAACTAATGCTTCATGTTCTCACTGAATTAAAATAATCAAAATCCCCTTATAAAATAGTATAACATTGGAATTGAGGAAGAATTTCAGTGTTCATCTGAATGCCTCTCCAGCAAGGTGGAAGCCCCTTAGAGAGGCTTACATCAACCATGCTGTTTGAGATATCTTTATGGAGTACTTTTCCTGGAAGAGAAAGATGATTAATCTAGAGAGGAGGTGGATGGTCAGCAGGAGGTTTGTACAAAATGTGGAGGTGGAATTCCTCTGATAAATCTCAACTGTGTTATCTTTTTTTCCTCTGTTCTCCTGCCTACTCTACCATCGCTGATGTATGTATAGTATGTGTTGAAGAGGATGTCATTTAGCACCTTTTTTATGTGGCTGCATCTCTGGGATATTCTCTCCCCTTGAGGCAGGAAGAATGAGCCTGCCTCATTCATTGGCTAGGACTGAGCTCTATAATTTGAATGACAAACAAATAACAACTTGCAGAGAGAACACTTTGATATATTCTTTGCATTTGTAGATTATTGATTATAATAATCAAAATACTAGGCTCCAAACTGAATTGAAGAACATATTAGCATTAGTATTCATTACTTTTATATGACTGTGACCAAAAACCTAACAGAAACAACCTGAGGGAGAAAAGCTCACTGTGGCTCAGAGGGTTTGTCTCATTGTGAGTTACTCCCACAGTCTTTATTAGAATGTCATGACTTTAGGGCCTGGAGCAGAGAATAGCCATTTATATAACAACAGATGGGATGCAGAGAGTCTGGGAGGAAGCAACCAGGGATAATATTTGCCCAGTGACCCACCTCTACTAGTTCGACTCCATCATCCACATTTTCTTGGACCAAGCACTAACAGGTGGCAGGGGAGGGCATTTTGCATTCAAATCATAGCATGGCTCATATGTGATAAAGATAATTAAGATTTATGCTCATACTGTATAGTTTTCTTTGTGGAGTAGTCACTGAAACTAACCATTGCAGTGACCACATTATCTATACTTTCCCTTTCTGTTGTTTATTCTGTTTATCTGTATTCAAGCACAGTATAAAAATAGTGAATGGGTAAATCCAGCAAAAGGTGTCCCTTGCTTTCAACTCACATGGTCTACAGAGAAGTGAGATGAAAATTCTCTGCCTTTTCGCCTTCCAAGAATGTGACATTCCCCTTTGTCCAGTGTCTCTACACTATGATGTCATGTGTCTGGCCATTTCAGGTACCTACTGGCTATTTCAGGTACCAGATAGGCTGTTGCAGTATCACACTGATTGTCTGTTATAAAATTCTCTTTGGTTGATAGTTTCAAGAAATTATTAGAGACCTTATAATATAATACTCACTCTGTGATGGTTAGGTTTAGGTTTAATTGTCAACTTGACACAATCTAGAGCCACCTGAGAATAACCTGTCAATGAGGGAATAACTACAACAGATTTGCCTGTGGGAATGTTCATAAAAGATTTCTTAAATTAATCTATGTGTAAAGACCCAGGTACTGTGGGTGGCACAATGTCTTAGGTAAATATCCTGAAATAAATGAGAGTGAAGAAACTGAGTTGAACGCTAACAAGCACAGATCTCTCTTTGCTCTTGAGCATGGATGTGATGTGATAGCTGCTTGAGGTCTTACCCTGGCCTTCCTGAACAATGACTGTTACGTCCAACGTTGAGGCAAACAAACTTTTTCTTGCCCAAAATGCCTTTCGTCCTGTTGTTTGATCACAGCAGCGGAAGTGAATCACAGATGACACACCTATATTAGATCCTTTTCTTTTCTCATTGTTGTGACCAAATAGTTAAGAAACTTGAAGGGGAAAGTGTTTTGTGGGTTTTTTGTTGGTATTCGGGAGAGTTTTCCACTAGGTTTTGTTTAGGGTTTGCCTTACCGTTTGACTGGATACAGTTCACAATGGGAAGAAGCCATGGTGGCAGGGGTGCCGTGTGTGTGAGCACGTTGTAAGAGCAGTCAGAAAACTGAGACCATAACTGGCACCAGGCTGTAAAACCTCCGGGCTTCCATCTCCAATTTCTCCAGCAAGGTGCCACCTTCTAAAAGTTCCACAGCATTACCAGGTTCACCAGCTCAGGAACACATGAGCAAACATGTGAGCCTATAGGAAACATTTCAAATTCAAACCACAACAACCCATCCATAGATGGAGGAAGGCTGTTTGTGCAGATCACTGGGATATGCCTTGCTTTCTACATACTATTTTCAAATTATTACGAAGTCTTGTACCTTTTGTTGAGATTTGCTGTGCATTTTTTTTCAGTTAGCAAAACTAAACAGAATATGATAGTATTGGAAAGAAACTATCATAATTTACACAATTCTTTATGTTCTCAATTTATCATACAACAGGGTAGAAGAAGTACAGTGGTCAGTCTTGACTCCTGTTTTGATCTCATTGGCTTTGTGGCCATCAGCCTATCTGTAATTCTCCTAGCATCTAAGGAAAGTTCTTGGTACCTAACCCTAACTGTGAAATTTATCTTTACTCTAATGGGATCCTAGGCCCAAAGTCCTTGACACTTTGTATCTTCCAAGGGAAACATAAGAGTAATTTTCTGGTGATAATCATCTTGTGGTACAAAAGGCTTAGAAAGATTGGTATTAGAGAGATGCTCAGCAATTAAGTGCCTCTTGATCTTGCAGAGTACCAGAGTTCACTTCTGAGCATCCGTTTTTGGGTGTTCACAAGCCTGCAACTCCAGGGGATCAGATGCCTTTTTCTGGCCTCTAAAGGTACTTAACACACACACACACACACACACACACACACACACACACACACACAGCACACATGTACCTCAAAGTAAAATAAATTTTTAAAAATTAGGCATAGAGTACAAACCAATAGGGCATCATGCCAAATATTCACTGTTTAAATGAGTCAAAAACGTTATCACTCGAAAACAGCTTTCTCATCTTTATAAAAGATAAAATATGTCTCAATAGTTATTCAGGAGCCAAAGAAAATGCTGTGTATGAAAAAATGGTGAACCCTATAAACCACAAAGACAGGAAAACAATTACCACTATTATCACAAATTTTAGTACAGAAGTGTCTTTGTGTTTGAGAGTTCTCACTTTAGGGGATGGGGAGATATGTCAGCGGCTAGAGTGATTCCTGCTTTTGAGAAGGACTGATTTGGATTTCCAGTATTCATGTGGGGTGGCTTCCAACTATTTTTTAACTTCAGGATATCCAGCACGTATTTCGGGTACCAATGGACACCACCTACATTCATGTGCACAAGCCACACACAAACACATAATTTAAAAAATAAAATATTTTTCAAACAATAAAATTTCTTTCTACTTTAAATATGCCAAATACTCCTCTCCACAAACAAACTCCCAGGGTCCTCTTCTGAAGTTTTCAGAGATAGAATTTAATTAATTAATTAATAATAGAAAATAAAAGATATTGGAGTCTGTAAAGACGGCTCTACAGTTAAAAAACCTAGATGCTCCTGCAGATGACCAGAGTTCAATTTCCAGCATCTACATGGTGCCTCATAACTACCTAGAACCTCAGATCCAGAGAATTTGGAGCTTCTTCTGGCCTCCATAATAAATGGATAAATGTGGTGCACAGAAATGCATGCAGGCAAAATGCCCAAAAAGAAACTATTTTTAATAGAAAGAAAAATAAATAAAAGGACATTGAGCAGAGACACACCGTTCCACAGAATCATATGATTATTCTTATCTCTTGTGTGAATACCTTTAAAAAGTCAGCAGAAAATTTGATCTAAACTAGATCTTGCTTTACAAGCTTTCTTACACTTATTTTGAAATTATCTCACCATTTTCCTTGGATATCATTAATCTCAGTCATTGCTAAATCCATGTGGGTTAAGTAGAGAACATTAAACTTTGTGTCTTTGCTGATGTTCCAGTACTGGTAAATGTGACCTTGTGTTCAAGCTCATTTTTGCTCTGATTGAGTTAAAGACAGTTTATTCACTCATTGTGTTTGTCCTGATTCTGTATTGAAAATTACAATATCTGATTATAGAGATACACGGGGAGAGGCAGAGAAGGCCACATGATTGAATAACTCCTTCTGTAATCTAACTCTCACATGTTGCTGCCACACACATGTCTTTTGTCTTGACCTCAGGGCAGAGTCAATTGCAGTTCTGTGCACATTTCCATAGGACCTTGTACTTAGTTCAATTACATTCATTCACACACTGTGCTGGGAGTATTTATTTACTTGATTCTCCCACTCCCCTCTGACCTCCTTCAGTTATAATGATGATTGTATCCCAGTATTCCAGATCAAATTGTTCTCCTCTTGAGTTTGAGGCAATACTCCAAGGCTTAAGAAAAGAAAAGAAAAAAAATGTTCTCCTCATTACAAGAGCAAGAACCCAGAGAGAAATGTAACTTCCCACTTATTTTATGTATTCAAAATAATGCATGGGATGTTTACATGTCTCTCTAATACCAGGGATCTTTCCAAGCAAGTTTTATCTTTTAGTTTTCAGGTTATAATATAATTGCAACTTTTCTCACTTCCCTTTCCTCCTTCCAAATCCTCTCATATAGCTCCTGCTGTCCTCCTAATTCATGGCTTCTTTTTTCATTAATTGTCCTTGTATGCATATATGTATATGTATATGAATATGTATATGTGTATGTATAGAGGGACACTGCAGAGAGGGGGTGGAAAGTTTGTAAGAGCCAGAGGATTAGAGAGTTTACTGTGATATTGTGTCTCCTAGCAATATCAGATGTTACATGCATAAAGTGCCACCTACATGGCTATCCAAATCCAAGCTAAATAAGGATGACACCAATGGACATGCCAGAATGGACAGAAAAAAATCAACTGTTCTTTTAATACTTCATTTCTATATGGTGAGCCTTCTTCTGAGAATAAAACAAATAAACTTGTATATAGAAGAAAATAATTGTTTATCATAAGGAATTCCTTCCCTAGAACCCCATGCCAGGGAGTTCAAAGGGTTTGTTTCTTACTTTTCCTTAATAAATATTGATTCACTGTGATAAAACATATAAAATTAAACTTTTTCAATTTTTAATGTGTGTGTATGCATGTTTTCTATGTGCTTGTATGAATGTAAGTATGCAAGTGCATGTATGACTGTATGTGTCTGTGTGTGTGTGTGCGCGCGCGCGCGCGTGTGCATGTGGAGGCCCAAAGTTGGTGTTGGGAAGCTGCCTTGGCTGCTCTTTCACTCTATTCATTGAGACAAAGTCTCTCAAACAAACCAAGAGCTTACCTCGTGGCTGGTCTCACTAGCCAGCTTACTCTGGGGAACCTATTTCCTCCATCTCAGTCTGGAACTATAGATAAACCATCACACACACACACACCTGTAATTTATGTACAATGTGAGCTCTAGTCCTCATGTTTGACAAGTGCTTCAACCACTGACAACTCTGTCTTTAGGCCCCAAAATTCACTTTTATATTTGCACAACGAGTCCCTTGAGGTTAGAATCCACTATCTTGGAGAAGTGTACTCTGTAACAACATAAAGTTTTCCATTCAACTATGATGTCTTTCCTATAAATCCTCAAACCTTTATAAAAGGAGTAATA